>JBAMBJ010000970.1:0-57941 GCA_037043495.1 Drosophila recens | reverse complement strand
ATTTGTTTTATTGAGGTATTTTAAACAATGAAATGAAAATTTTATGTATTTTATGACTTGACTTTTTTGTTGGAAAAATTAAGTGAATTATTTAATATTGCGTTAGAAAATATTTGAGATATAAATAGATTAATTCTGAATTTTTTAATATTTTCAAAGAAATTTATCGAAGTTAAATTTTCCAGTACATAAGGCACAAACTTTTTCAATTGCGATCTTCTAATTTCATGTGATTAAATAATGCTAACTTCGGATTCAGAACCTTTTTAATTTATAAAGTGTTTTCAGATTGTGGAGATGTTGACTTACTTTGCTTAATCAGCTGACGTTGGGCGCGCAAAGATTTGCGATGCACAAACTTTTCGTAGAGACTTGGCTTGTTCTGTGAGCCAGGTTGTTGTTGCTGCTGCTGATGTTGCTGCTGCAGCTGTTGCTGTTGCAAGATGGACAATGGCATGCCAGATTCAGGACTAGAGTAAACCGAATTCAAGCGATGGCGATTGAAGGGCAAACCACCTGACGAATAGGCCGTCGACTGACTGCGCATGGAACCCATGCGGGAAAGTTGCCGCACCAGCCAATTGTTTTTCCTACGCTCCACCATGGGCGTATCCACACTTTCCTGGAAGTGGAAGAAGTGTTAGATGTGAGTGTAAGATGTGAGATAAGAGTTATGAGAAACTGGATTAACTTTTTTTTTTTAATTTTTATATAAATATTATAAAAATTGAAAAATAACTTTTATTTTCAATTGTTAAAATAAAAATTGAAATTAAGAGTTAACTTAAAATTTTTATGTAAAAATTGAAATGTAATTATTATTTTATAATTTTTTTATTTAGATTCAAACTACACTAGTCGGCATATTTATTTTGACAACATTTAAAATTAATTCCACTCATAATTTGAACCTACTTCACGTACATTTTGGCATCAATGGAAAGGTCTTTTCAATTTCGTTTGAATGATACAAAACTTTTCTTAACCCCTTAAGTACCCATTGAAAGTTTTGAATTTAAAAAAACGTCAATTTTAAAACTTTTTTCCTCGATTTTTTTCAAAAAGTTTTTTGATGCAAAAAAATTCTTCAAACAATTCTAATAGTGACTGCAAAAACAATTTTTCAAAAATCTCTTTGCTAGTATTTTTTATAATTTTTTGAAAACTGCAAAAATTACACTTTTTTGTATGAAAAGTAGGAAAAAGGGGTTAAAAGAGTCACTTTTTGCAGTTTTCAAAAAATTATAAAAAATACTAGCAAAGAGATTTTTGAAAAATTGTTTTTGCAGTCACTATTAGAATTGTTTGAAGAATTTTTTTGCATCAAAAAACTTTTTGAAAAAAATCGAGGAAAAAAGTTTTAAAATTGACGTTTTTTTAAATTCAAAACTTTCAATGGGTACTTAATGGGTTAAGAAAAGTTTTGTATCATTCAAACGGAATTGAAATGACCTTTCCATTGATGCCAAAATGTACGTGAAGTAGGTTCATATTATGAGTAGAATTAATTTTAAATGTTGTCAAAATAAATATGCCGACTAGTGTATATAAAATTATTTTTAAATTTTTATAATAACAATTGAAAATAAAAATTATATTTATATTTTTAATTTAAATTTGAATTGAAAAGAAAAGTTATAAAGTAACAATTATTTTTCAATTCAAAAAACATTTACAGACAATATTTACTATTTAACTTTTATAACAAAAATTGTAGAAAAAATCTTATTTTCAACTTTCAAGTTGAAAAATAATTTTTATTTTCAATTTTTATAATAAAAATTAAAAAAAACAACTTTTATATTCAATTGCTAAAATAAAAATTGAAATTAAGAGTTAACTTATATTTTTACCTAAAAGTTGAAATTTAATTATTATTTTATAATTTTTTTATTTAGATCGAAATAAATTTAAATAAATAGTTAAATTATAATTTTTAACAAAAAATTGAAATTTAATTATTGATTCTATAATTTTTTTATTTAGATTAAAAATAAGAGTTTTCATTTAAATTAAGAGTTAAATTACAATTTTTAACTAAAAATTGACATTTAATTATTATTTTTATAATTTTTTTATTTAGATTGAAAAATAAGAGTTTTCATTTAACTTATTTCATAAAAATCAACAAATAAATTTTACTTAGTAATTTATATTTTAAAAATTATAATATCTACGGTCCCTTTCATAAATATTCAATATACTTACATAATCCGCATAGACATCATCGCTGAGCATTCGTTTGCCACCGCCTGGTATAATATTGGCATACATGGCGTCCTCCTTCTTCACCTTGTACTTCTCCGCGGATCCCTTGGGCTCGTCCCGTCTATAATGCTCGGATGCTAAGGTATAGGGCAACTCTTTGGGCACCACACATTCCCAATATTGATCTCTCAGCAGCTCCGGATGCTCCTCGTGCATCTCATCGACAATCATGTAGGCGGCCTATCAGTAAGTAGAAATCATTTAGAAATTAGCGCGTGCCAAAAAATCAATGAAAGTGGATCGTAAGTGGAACGTGTTTGCCATCTCTGATTAACTTTTAACTTTTAGCCATGGCGAATGGCACTTCACAAAACCCCAATTACATCACAGACAATCGAAAGTGAAATTGTTCATGTCTTTTAATTGTTTCAACCCACGACCAACAAGAAAAATAAAAAAATCACCATAATTTTTGCTCTATTTTATGATCTTTTCTACTCATTGTCAAGTGTCACGTTTGAGTGTCTAAACCCAGCTGAAAGATCATCAAAACAAAACTCGTTTCGCATTCGTGCTCAAGTGTATTCTTGGCCCGAAAATTTCTTCAACTGCATTCAATTGTAAAATGCAAAATTTTAGCTTCTAAGTTGATCATAACAAAAAGAAAAGAAACAAAATTAACAAAATTACAAAACAGAAACAAAATACAAAATACATTCAATGATAAAAAAGCTCTACAAAAGAGGTTTCAATGTTTTTTAACAGAAAACCTGTTTTTAATTTACTTTTGCCAATGTGTTGTAGTTGTTGTTGTTGTTGTTGCTGTTGTTGTTGTTGGTGCTGCCGTTGGCTTTGTAAATAATTGCAAGCAACCAGCAGCAGCAGACCCCAAACTCAGAGATATACTCGCACACATTCACTTGCATACACATACATACATACATACGTATTCTCATACAAGCAAACAAAAATTGTACACATGCAAAAAACCTCCTCGCACAGCAGCAGCAAGTTCAGAGCCCAATGCGAAAAGCTGCAAAATTTAAAAAAAAAAAAATAAACTAAATGAACCACAAAAAAAAACCCCAACAAAGCACTGCAAGTGAGTGAAGCAGGCAGACAAATCTATGCCCTACTTTTCAAATACCTTAACTTAAATTCAAATATATCAAAAAATTAAAAAAAAATTTTTTTTTTCTCATAAAACTGTCTTAAACTTGAATCTTTTATTTAATATTGTCAAACATAAATATTTTGATAATATTAATTCTAAATCGGACTAAAATTTACTGGGTTTTTCTCCATTCTTGCAGTAAGTATTTGATTCATTCAATTTTTTTTGAATACTCCAACTCTTTAACTTATCTATATGTATTTAAACTACTGGCCAAAATAATAAGTTCACTCTTTTTTTTAATATACAAGTTAATGTAAGTCAAGTCTTCACAGTAAAAAAAAATATGTTTGGAAAGGTAGTTTAAGTTCCTTTTGAATGATGCAAAACTTGTTTTAACCCATTAGGTACCCATTGAAAATTTCGAATTTATGTAAATGTCTACTTTTTCAACTTTTTTCCTCGATTTTTAGAAAAAATGTTTTGTTGCAAAAAAATTCTTCAAACAATTCTAAGAGTGACGGCAAAATCTGTTTGCTTGTATTTTTTATAATTTTTTGAAAATTGCTTAAAAGGCACTTATTGTATGAAAATGACGAAAATTACACTATATTATATAGCTGTCATAGGAACAATCGGATGCAAAGTAATCTTTAGAATCAAAAACTCTGTTGTTGTATAAGATATCATAACAAAACTTACAGATTAACTCTTCTTGTTACATTTTGACTATTTCCCAAATTTTAATTTTTACGTCAAATTTAGCTTAATTAAAATGCTGTTTACAATTATCTGGGTGTTTTTGAATTCCTGTAGACAGTGTTTAATTAAATTACTTTGTTTTGAATATCCCAACTGTTCAACATTTTTTTATTTCATTAGTTTCATTTTAAAATTTTTTTTGATTTATTTTAAAATTTTATTTTTTTCCTATTTATTTTTCACATTTAAGTCTTAGTCTCAGAGTCTTAGTAGAGCACTCCTAAAGTCTTTATAGCCGTTACCTGTCTTTCCATTTACCTTCGCTGTCATTGAGTAAGTATTAAGCGCCTGTTATATTTAGCGCGTGGCAAACTTATTTTCTTCTTCCTTTCAGCCAAAGAAGTTGCCAGCTGACTCAACAAAAAAACTAAAATACATAACACACCAACTGAGAAGAATATGTCAACTAACCCAAATTTGTTGTAGTGCAACCGAAACTTGAAAACAAACTTGCAAAACTCTGAAATATGTAACTTTATGTTAGTTGATAATAAATTTGCAGTGAACGTTGACAGTATTATGACTGGGCTAACTATAGTTATTATCTATTGGCCTTTTTTTTGTGTCTAATTACAGCTTACGTATTATAAATTTTAAGGAATTTTTACTGGGCGGTCTTCACACGTTGACATCTATTTTGTTGTTTACTTAAGGAATATTTCCAATTATAATATTTAATTCATATTTTGTTTATTTTTTTAATGTCCAATTCACGTTGAATGTCAAATTAACTGAGGCTTTGACATTCATTTGAAGTTATTCCGGTTTTTTACATTTGGCGTTTTCTTTTTTCTGGCCGTAGACATTTTAGTTGATAAGAGAAGTTATTGAGTTTTAAGTGTTGTTTGTAAGTTTCATTAGTTTATGAACAATTTATGCTAAGTTTACTTTTGTTTGTATTCGAATAATAATTATATAAACTTTATTAAATTGGGCTTATTAATTAAAAATGCATGAAAAAAGAATTCAAAAACAATTAAAAATTACATTCTAACCAAATTTTGCAGCAAAAAGTTTAATGAAAACTAAAAGAATCGAATAATATTATTTAGCATGTAAAAATAGTACAAAAGTGTATAAAATTTCAAACCGAGTATCAAATTGTCTAATTAAATTGAAGAAAATTTGATACAGCATTTAATTGTATGCAAATTCTTACAAAACGGTTACCAACTCACCTTTATGTGTCGATCAATTAGCCAATTCAATTCGATATCATCGTCATCTTCGCCAAAGGGATTAATTAACACCTCGGCAACTTTCAGCCAGCCCACATAGAAAACGAACTGTGAATGTGAATTTGATAAGATCATTAAGAATACAAAACTTACAATTTGTAATTAAATGCAATTAATTAAAGGCAAGTGTAGATTGTTGATTGTCATCAAAATCACGTGAGTGAGTGTGAGTATATTCATACGAGTCGAATGTTTTTCCATTCACTTTTGTTGTTGTTTTTGCGTTGTAGGTAGCAAAAAACCAAAATTAACAGTTATTAATGACAGCTCCTAAACATGGCTGAAAAAACACTTGTCGCTGATTTTTATCTCAGTCGAAAAAATGCCATCGCGAAAAGGAAAAAAACATAAAAACAAAAAGCGAAAATGCCAATTTATTATTTCGAACGTGACTCGGAGAGACTCAGAGTTTACATAACGCAAAAAAAAAACACTTGAAATCTGCCCTCAAACCGCAAAAACCAAATACAACTACGTCTAACTGTCCATATCGCGTCTCAATATGCTCAGATATCTTTGACTATACATTCATATTTAGCGGTAAACCCATTGCCACACCCCCCTCACCCCTCCCCGCCCACCGTTCAACTCATTTGCGTTTCAATTTCTGTCTCTGTTTCAATTTCAGTTTCAATATCAGTTGCGTTAATGAGCCAAAAACCACAATACTATTATTTTTTTTATAATTTGTGCAAAACGACGAGACGTGTAAATATCTATGGTTTATGGTTAATAATGCGAAACGTGCAAATTATAAAATTGCATTTGTTATGGTTTTTTTTTGTGTTTGTTGCTCACCTGCAAAACGGTAAAAAGTGGAAAATATAAATCGGATTCCTGGAATCCTTTGGCATCCACAACCATCGGCAACATCTGGCGACCCATCAGGGCGGCTATGAAATAGGTATAAAGCACCAGAGTAACCACCTGAAAAAGTAATGGAAAACTGATTAATTTAAGCGCTTTTAAGAGCTGATTAAAAACTACCGGGATCTCAAAAAAAGAATATTTGCTATGTACTAAGGTTACAGAAATGCTTTCGCTCGAATTTCACTTAAATTTGTATGAAGTTTAAGGGAAATTCAAGCGAAATCGATTTCTGTGGCACCCCCGATCAATTTTATTTTGAAAATAAGACAAATTAAAAAGAAAAATAAAGAATACGTGAACGTTTTGTATCTTTTTTTTAGAATTTGTATGCTTAGTTTTGTGAAGAAATTTGTAACTCCAGAATATATATGTAACCCTAGAGAATAGTTTAAAATATTTTAAATTAAATTGTAGTCTGTCTTCGGAATTAATATATTTTTGTGAGACTATCAAAAATAACTATAAATACTGTATACGAATTTAAGTTAAGTTTTTACAATGTGTTCGGAATTTTATGAATATTCAATTAGGTTTAAAAACGTTTAAATAATTTTTGACTATACAGTCGAATTTCCCTAACTCGGATCACCAATATCCAAAGGAAAGGTTCGAGCTATGGAGATTTTTGACTTTAGAGTTCTTTTTCTTAAGTTTATTAATTTTACTGCCACTCATTTAGCTTGAGTTAGAGAGAAATTTGAGTTATAGAAGTTCGAGCTATGGAAGTTCAACGTTCAAAGTTTTCCAAGTCTAAGTTATTTCTATCTACACCAGCTGTTAACTTTTTCTGACAGACTGGAGAGTATTTCGCCTTCGTTCTTCTCAATTTGCAGTGCCGCCTACAGTTTCAGTTCAAGTATCATTTCTGCTTGTATTCATTCTTATCTTGAGTCACAGCTGGGCAGAGAGAGGCATGCCACCAAGTGGAAACAAGTTGAGTGTGACTCAAATGCACAATTGAAATTAATGATTTCATCTCGGGGGTATAGCTCAGGGGTAGAGCATTCGACTGCAGATCGAGAGGTCCCCGGTTCAAATCCGGGTGCCCCCTTGAATTCCACTTTTTTAACCACACAATATATTTTATATAATCAAAAATATCATACCTGAGTATAGACCAAAGGTACACAGACAGTATCGTAGCCAATCAGTCCACCCAAACGTCTTCTAATGTCGGATAACTCGACGAGAATGGTTTGTACAATGTGATCCGAGGCAATGAGTCCATCCTTGCGAGCTCGGTTTATGATATTCGTGGCCCAGACGAGGGGCATCCAGTATTTGGACATGGGACTCTTCTGGTTCATAGCCTCGAAGATTTTCATCTCGGACTCGTGCATCAGGCCCGCATCCACCAGGTGCTGTGTGGTGGGAAAGCGACGCTTGACCCGCAACGAGATGCGCTGCAAGGTGATGACATAAGCCAGGACCATATAGCGCATTATATTACGCCTCATTAGTCGACCCGTTTCGTTCTGCATTGAGTATAGAGAATTAGTGATTCAGCTGTGATGGATATTAGGCTTCATTAAGGTGGAACCACTTACATTAACGCCTCCATTGGAGTTGGGAATGGCGGCGCTGATAAACAAGGCCAACGTATCGGGCCAGGGCAATAGACGGTACTGCTCCCACCAACGTTTCACAACCAAATTTACATAGAAGCCCAGGACAAAGGACATGGGTATACTCTCGCTCTGTTTCCCAAAATATACTCTTATTTTATTAAACAGCCTGTAAAAAAGTTGAGAATATATAAAAAAAAAATCGAATATTTTTGTAAGAAATTGGATAAAAAATTTAATAAAATTATAGGAAACTCAAATATGTTTTTAAAAAAAGGATTCATAAGTTTGGAAATTGATCTAAAAAAAATATGAAAATATATCAATAAGACATCTGTAAGTTATATAAATTTCTAAAAGTTTTGTAAGACATTGGATAAAAAAAATTGGAATAAAATTTAAGCAAACTCTAATATGTATCGAAAAAAAAGGAAGAATAAATTTTAAAATTCAACTAAGAATATTATGAAAGTATATCAACTGTAAAAAATGTGTAACTCATAAAAATTTCGAATATTTGTGTAATAAATTGTAAAATAAAATTGGAATTAAATCTAAGGAAACTCAAATTTAATTTGGAAATTCATCTAAGAAAAACCAGAAAACATATCAATTAAAAATTTGTAACTCATTTAAATTTCAAATATTTTTGTAAGAAATTGGATAAAAAAAATTGAAATAAAATTTAAGGAAACTTAAATATGTATCAAAAAAAAGAGAGCATAAATTTTAAGATTTATCTAAGACAAACATGAATTTTTATCAATAAAAAATCTGTATCTTCAAAAAATTTCTAATTGCTTTGTAATAAAATGTATGGAAATGAATATATGTATGTATCGAGAAAAAGGAAGCTTCAAATTGATAACTCATCTTAAAATAAACATGAATATATATCAAAAACAAATTTGTAACTCATTTAAATTTCGAATATTATTGTAAGACATTTTATAAAAAGTTTGAATAAAACTCAAGTGTGTATCGAAAAATAATCTGCAAATCATTTAAATTTCTAAGTTTTTTGTAAGAAGTTAAAAAATAAAATTGGAATACAATCAAAGTAAAATAAAATATGTAACAAAAAAGAAGGAAGCATAAATTTCAAAAATTTGTCTTATAAAAAACATGAAAATATTTTATTTTGTATGTTTTGATATAAAAATTTAGTTTACTTTTTATCATATTTTTTATCGAAATTTCTAATTTTGGTTACATAAATTATGTTTCCAAATTACTTGCCTCCTAATTTTGATTTCATAATAAGGGTATTCAGATACTCAGAAATTTTTGTTATTTGATAAAGTTATATATGTTGCAGTGCATTAATATTATCACTTTATAAATTTATCATATTTTCTGAATACCCTAAATATTTGCTTCCAAATTGTATTATATAATTAGTATTATTTGTCGAAATTCCAATAGGGAATCAATAAGTCAAATATAGGCAGGTAAATACTTACAGCTGCTGATTGGTGGTTAGCGCGAATCTGTAGATGACATTTATGGTATAATATAAGCACAAATAGGCGATTAATTCACGCCAGACTAATTTGTAAACGCTGCCGCGCCATCTGCGAAACGAAACACAAAAGATGCACGATTATTAAGTATATAATTTATGGTTGGACTTTAAGCTTGTAACTAGTTAACTGGTATCTATAACTCGATCTATATCTATTTCCTCAAAAAAAAACAACACAAATCAATCGCATCGCATTTCAAATTCTATTGAAAATCATTCAAGCTTAATGGGTCGCTAGTTCTGCAACTTTTTCATTGTCTATCCGTGACAGTTCTAATGAATTTCGGGGGATTTTCGTATTGTGTGTGATATGATAGCTTCAACTTCTAATGATCTGTGTGTATAACCTCCATGTTTCGTGTTTGATTGAGAGAGAATGAAACAGGAATTTCGGATCTACGTTGAATTTTTGGGGTCTTTGCTTTGCCTTGATTCAAGCAAGGTCTTTATGTTAATCGTATTTGGTTGATTAGTGTTGTATAATCTATTATTATTATTACTAAACTAAGTTCCTTAAGAATTTAGGTGCTTTTAAGGTGTATTTTTCATAGCTCACAAAGTACACGTGTAGCTTATTAAAGTATACTCATGTGTGTTTTGTTCTAAACAAAATTAATAGGCATTTTTGTGTTTATGCCACTTTTAAGCTGAAAACAGGTTAATAATACACGAATATTTAAAAGTGAAATCGTTAAATCGCCGACAACGAATAATTAAAAATTAAAATTTCTCTGTTTTTGAGTCGGAACTAGACGAAACTGAATCTAAACTTAAACAATTTGTAGTGGATAAAAAACTTAGTTGAAAATATAATTTATAGCATTTTAGTTGAGAGCAGATAAATCTGCTGGGTGATTCCCCTGCGAAAGCTAATTAACAGATTTTTAGCTTGTTTCAAAATTGTTTAAACAACATGTTAACGCAAATATAATAAATGTAATATCGTAACAGCTGTACCATAAATTTGTCTTAATTGCCAGCAAATTGTAAACATTGTTTTTAGATGTGTTTGCCTCAATTGTTAGCGGGAAAAACCAAATAGGTAAATTGTATTTATCAGAAACAGTTTTATTTTTAAAGATTGTAACGATTCTCGTTAGTTATTAAATACTCGCTGAAGCTGAAATAACGAGAACTGACCGCTCGTTCTCTGGTTACGAGTGACTGCACTTTAGAAACAATCAATGCGAACTTACAACACAGCAACAGCAAAAAAAAAGAAGAAAATACATAAATAAAATAGAAAACAACAACTGGCTGGAATAGTCTGGCTACTGAAAACTGTACACTGTGACTGTCACTCACTGTGTACAGTACCGAGTGCGAGTGTGTGTTCATACATGTGCGATGTTAATTACTCCGGTAAACACTCTCTAGATCTCTGGCTATGACTAATGCGAAAATTACCCAGACAAAGCTGCTGCTTCGACTGCGAGCTGGGCTTTATGCAGAAATCTAGCAGCCCAGCAATTTCTCTATTACAGACTGTAACTCTAGAAACCTTACTTCTCTTTTACTGCATTGACATAAAAGACTATATAAATTAATCGACAGTTAACCCAAAAATTGCTGTAATACAAATTTATTTTGTATGCCATTAATAAAATAATAAAAAGTGTGACTAATGCACTAAATTAAAAGTTATCCTACTTGCAGCATTAGGAAATAGTCAATAAAAAATTAAATAAATAATAAAATAAATATATAAATAAATAATAAGTTATTAAAATACAATCAATTATAAAAACTAAAAATATTTTTCATTATAATAAATTAACGTAATGCTTAAACACCAAATTTTATGGCTTTTGAAAATTTTGTTTGTGACAAAAAATAATTCAACCACATTACTGTTTGTATAAATTTATAAATTTATTTAAAAAGGAAATTCTAATAATAATTTATTTAAGTATACTTTTAAGTATTATTAGAAATTATTAGAATTTCCTTTTTTTATTATAATAAAAAGTATTTATTAGACTGGTTGTGTAAACAAAAATTGTCATTACTAACAATGCAAAGAATTCATTAGCATTATAACTTTAAATGTATTTGATTATAGTTAAAAAAAAAGTAAAGCCAAAATCTTAAATTTCATAGTATTTTGAATTACTCAAATATGTATCATTAATGTCCATGATAGTATGCAAATGTTTCATATACTTTACTTTTTAACTAACTATAATAAAAAATATAGGTATTTTTTGGACAGAATTGTGACTAAAATATGACTACAAATGAAAATTAAATACATTTATTAAATTTTTAGGTAAATAAAATTAATAATAATGCTTATCAATATACATTTTAAATCTTTTTTTTATTCAGTTTAAATTTGAATGGCAAACTATACTATAATTTAATTTCGTATTATCTTAAAAAATTTCATGTTAATTTTAAAAAGTACTTTTGATCAACTTTTATTTAAAATTAAACAAAATTATTGATAATGCTTATCAATATACATTTTAATTACTTTTTTTTATTCATTTCAGTTTAAATTTAAATAACAGCTTATGCAAATTTTATTAACCTAATATCATATTATGTTAATTAATTTTGTTTTAATCTTTTAAGCTACTTTTGGTCAACTGCTATTTATTTAAATTTTAAATTAAATAATATTAAAGATAATGCTTATCAATATCATTTTTAATTTCTTTTGTTTTCATCCTTTCAGTTTAAATTAAATTGTATTGTGTTACCTAATTTTATTTTAATCTTTAAATGTTGACATTAAATAAATAAATAAATGAATAAAACAATTTTTAATACTCACTTCCAGAGGATTTTCCAGAAGCAGCCAAAGCTGCTGCCGTTTGGCACTTCGCCAGCATATGAGACGGTCATATTGTTGTTGTAGTTTAGTTAAATTGAAGCTAATGTTGTTGTTAGTGTTTTATCTAGTTCAATTTTTTTGGCGAGGGTAAGTTTGGGCGTCATTCAACTTCGCGTCATTGACAGCGGCATCGAAGTCGACGTCGCCGCATTGAAGATAGCAACTCTTTTACTCCCTCTCTCTTCCCTCTTCCTCCCACACAATTGCAGCCACTAGTTGTTGTTGTTGTAGTTCTGGTAGTTGTTGTTGTTGCTGGTGCTACATTAAAGCAGGTGAATTCGTCAACTCTCCTACGTCTTCTACTGAAATAACAATAAGTGAGAGCGCGACACACGTTCAGATAACTGTAAAATTATTCACAAACGACAACATAAATACAAGTGCAACTCATGCAAATACACTGCAAACAACAATCGACAGCAGACAAAAAAAAACAAAACTAAGCTTAACTTAAATTCCAACACGTTTTCCAAGTGTTCGTTGGCATTTTTATTTCGTGTTGCTTTTTTCTTTTATTTATTATTATTGTTATTGTTGTTGTCTTTCATTTGCTTGCGTTTTACATGCTATTTAATTTAATGCACTTTTTTGTTGAAATTTATGTAATGCTATTTGCATTTTCTGTAATATTTTTTACATAATAATTTTTATAATTTACTTTGAATTTGCTTATATACTTTTCGAAGAATTTTTTTTGTAGTGTTTTATTTGTTTTACTAGTAAATAATATCATTAAAAAATTTTCTTTTTGACTTTTACAATTTTATATGTTTTTACATATTGTTTTATATTTTTAAAATTAAAAATTTAAATATTGTTTCCTTAGAATTTGTTCATATATTTTAGCATCAATATTTTTGGGTAATGAGCTGGAATTTTTATTATTGAACTCTTGATTATGTTGGCTTTTTTATATAAAATATTATTTAAATATTTTTTTTATTAATTTAAAAGTTTTTAAATTTTTAAAATAATATAATAATTTATTGTTTTGTAGTATTGTTATTATATTTTCGTTTTAATGTTTTCCCAGAATTGTTCGCGGTTGTTTTTATTTTTTTTTAAATTGCTGAAATTTGATTAATTACACAGATAATATCTCTTAAAAATTCATTTTAATATTTAATAGTTTTTAATGATTTATTTATAGGATTTCTCATGTTGTTGTAATAACGTTTCATTTTGATGCTGGGTTTCTTTTTGCTGTTTATCTGAAGCCCTTGAGGCCCATTTTGTTTTAATCAACAAGTTTTCGTACTTAAAGATCAACTTATTGCCAGGATTTCCCCGAACACACACACACACACACTTAAAAACCACAACACAAACACAGACTGGTCATTATATGGGACACATATCTTGTGTCTCATCGGCTTTTGTTGTAGTCTCTTTAAGTATTTACGCCAAAAAACCTTGAAATTGTCGAAAATTTACTTGTTTAATTTTTTTTCTTTTGCCTATATTTATTTATATTTTTTTGCCAAGTCAGCGTTGGTTTTTTGTGCTTAAGTTTTTGCTTGATTGAAGATATTTTATTTTGATTAATTGAACGAATTCGTTTGAGATGGATGAATTGATCAAAACATTTTTGCTGATGTTTTTGTAGAATCGTTTCTTTGAAGGGAATTCAAAACCAGTTGCCCTACAGTTACGCCAGTTTATTCTCTAGATCTTTATAGGCAATTACGTATATTTGCATAAAATATTTTATAGATTGCTTAAAACAGGTTCCTTTCATACGAAGACGGCGCTAAATTTTCACTTAAACGCGTTAATTTTGTTTATCAATACAAACATTGACAGAATTTACTTCAACTTTGTAGGGAAATATATAAAGATTTAAATACTTGTTTTTTTTTGTACTTAGTTAGTTAGTTAGACTAACCGGTTAGCCAACTTTCAAACACGCCCATGAAATGCATCTTGACTGGAAGTCACGCTGTCTGTTAATTGCACTTCTCCAAATTGTTTAATCATTAGCTTATAGTCAAATCTGAAAACTCTTCCAACAACACCCGCTTATTCGTCAGCATGCCCCTTGACATACTTTCATAGAATTATTATATATATATGTATGTATAATACGAATATGTACCCGTAGTTGAGCTAAGCTCATCGAAATATACTTTTTACGAGTGTTTTTAATATTGTACTTTTTTAGGGGCTAGCACGTGCCGAGCACTTTATTATCTAGTATTATCTATATACAAATTTGTGGACCTAAAACAAACTATAACCAATGACCGCATTATGCAGCCAAAGATAACAGATTGTCCCAAAGATATCAAATTTAAGACAGCATCAACAATAGACTTGACAGTTGAGATAAAAACCCAGCTGAAATTGCATCAAGTTGATGACAAGGAAATTGCGTATAAAACGCCACCTCAGTCAAGAGGAGATATATTGGCCATGGCCTTAAAGAAACGACAAAGCCACGTTGATTGCTGACTAATTTCATATTCAAATTGATTACGCTTTTCACTTTCTTTTGACGTAAACAGTGAAAGATCGCTCAAAATGGTCGCGAAGTGTTTACAAACTGAGTCAGAGCTTAAGATACTCTATATTGATATTGTTATTTAATATTATGATACATCATAGAGGCCTTTAAAAAGTATATCATTACAAAGTTAATTTTAAGGACAAGGCCTTGAAATATAAATAAATTTATTGCTCATTTAAATATAGAAAATGAAAAGAGATATTTTATCTGTAAGAAAAAGATGCTCATTACAAAAGAAATGTTTGTTAATTACAAATCAAGTAATTTCTTATTTCTGAACATTAATTGAATAATGATGTTTAAAAAGTATTTACAGGGCATCTCTTACTTAAACATTCTTAACATTTCTTGTCTCTACTTTTTACGTTTCTTTATTTCCCCCACTTGAAACGTGGACGGAAACCTGCAACACTTGCACTTTTCTCAAGTCAAGTCGTTCTGAGTTCTGAGCTTCAAACAGTGGGAGTTTTCAACTTCATTAGCACACAATAAAAGATTGTAGATTCATTTTATTGTACATTGTTTGTTACTCGTAGTTTCCATAAATTCATTAACGTTATTTAAACGCAATTTTTGAGGTATTAATTTGACTTAATTATTGAAAATTTACGTGCTCATTAAATTATTGAAATCTAGACTTGTAAATGGGCGTTTAAAAGTGTGGTTGGACATTTTTTTATTGCATGCATAATTGGATATAATTAAATATGAGCAGAATTAAAAAAAATTTGTAGAAAATATTATTAATGTGTTTTTAAATAAAACGAATTTAATAAATTGTGTAATTACGCAATTGCGCAGTTGAGTTTTTGTGAAGTTTTAATAATTTTTTATTTTTTTTAATATATATTTTAATATTTTTTAAATAATATTTGTTTTTTTTTTATTTTTTTTAGTAATAAAAATTTCAAAATCATTGATCTTTTTAATTAAATATTTCTTTAGTTATCATTTCTAAATTGATACAATTTCGTTAATAATTTTTATGCATTTTTTTTCAGTTTTATTTATTAAATTGTTGTAGTTTTTGTTTTTACGACGATTGTTTAATTGCGCAATTGATTGTTTGATCAATTTTTCTTTTGTTATTGTTTTTCTGTCTCTGATGTCACTTTGAGAACTCATTTAACAATTGTCAATTGAAAAATTGCAACCAAATTTGGACAAGAGGCGACAGACACCAAAGAGCTAAATAAGCTGAAGAGCGACATTAAAGCCGTAGACACGCGCTAATAGATACAGATTCAGATGCAGATACACGTACAAAGATACAGCTTGAGCTCAAAGCTAGAGATACTCACAGCCAATAGATACACGCATCGCATACGTGTATCTGTATCTGAGAGATGTAAACGCAGACTTTATTTAATATCATTTTTTTGCATCAAATATTTTAACAAATATATTTAATTAAAAGTTTTAATCACTGTCTGCACTTTTACAGTTGTTGTTGAATTTTTTAATTTTTGTTTGGATGTAATTTCACAGTTATTTGAAAACATAAATTCGTGGCTTGCATGTATAAAACACACTTGTGTTTAGACTTTTATTTGTTGATTATGCCAGCAACAACAAAGCGTCTGTTTCTTTTTTGTTGTTGTTTTTTATTTTTTTATATATATGTATATGTATTTTTTGGGCTCGTTGCTGTGTTGATTGTTCCGCACGATCAACGCGACGGTGGCGACGACTGAACAACGAGAGTTTTATTTTTATTTTTTTTAGGTTTTATTTTGAAGCTGCCAAAGCGGCATTAGGTTTAGGCTTTGTAACATACCGACGAGGCACCCGACGGGTTTATCGCTGCCGATGCCGATGGCGATGCCGATATCAATGCCGATTTCGATTCCGAATCCGATTCCGATGCCAATTGCCGGACACAACCAGACAGCACCGTAAACTCAACTAAACTGCGCTCCAAAACTGAGCGCACTCAGCTCTTAACTCACATTTTTAGCCTTTACTGAAAAAAAGCAAAGTAAAAAAGTTTTCTTGGCAACAGGTAGACACAGCAACAGTTTCAGCTCTCTCTCTCTCTCTCTCTCTCATGGCTGTGTGCAGGTGAGCGACAAAGAGAGAACAGAGAAGAGAGTCTGTGTATGTGTGCCAATTGCCGGACACAACCAGACAGCACCGTAAACTCAACTAAACTGCGCTCCAAAACTGAGCGCACTCAGCTCTTAACTCACATTTTTAGCCTTTACTGAAAAAAAGCAAAGTAAAAAAGTTTTCTTGGCAACAGGTAGACACAGCAACAGTTTCAGCTCTCTCTCTCTCTCTCTCTCTCATGGCTGTGTGCAGGTGAGCGACAAAGAGAGAACAGAGAAGAGAGTCTGTGTATGTGTGTGTGTGTGACTTGTGCTTTATGCTTTTGTTGGTGCTTGTGGCTTAAACATCAGCTGTTTTTTTGAAACTCACAGATCGACGGAGAGAGAGCGCATAACATGGTCAACACACAATGCCAACGTTGCAGAGAGAATGAATGAGAGGGAGAAATAGAGTTCGATAGAGAGAGAGAAAGGCAGAGGTAGAGAGAGCTTGCCAGAGCTGTGCTTAAAGCCAGGGCTGCAGTTGGTTAACTCAAATTCTGTTTATAAATTATACAATATAAAGCAGAATATAAAAACTAGAATTTATTTAAAAAGAGTAGCAATTTATATCAAATTTATATTCAATGATTTTTATTATGTTAAAACAAAATATTAAAATTATTTAGTAAACATTATAAAATTGATTTAATTGTTAATAATATCGTGCCTTAATTCACAGCAGCTGTTAATAAACTCTATAAATTATAATTTGTGCAATTAAAAAACGTATAATATTAATAAAACTTAAGTTTTTCTTTGGGCTTTTTTTTCAATTTCTTTAAACTTATTATTAAGAAATATACAGGCCTGTTCCGGTTTTCACTTTCGGTAAGATTTTGCGGAAGTGAATTTCTTTAACCTGCTCTAATATCATTTCGGAGAAATTCTGCGGATTGATATCACTTTAAGTCGATAAGTTTAAGTCGGATAGAGTGAAAAACGATCATTTTTTAATTCTTAGGTTGAGTGCAAAGCGAATAAATGCTTTTCACTAAATGCTATAAAATGAAAAGTGAAAACCGGAACAGGCCTGATAAAGAAAAAGTATTTGTTTAATTTATAAAACTTAATTACCCTTTAAAACATATTAAAACATTTTAAATATACATATATTTTATACAGTCGAGCTTCCCCAACTCAAATCACCATTATCCAAAGTAAAGGTTCGAGTTATAGAGATATTCGACTTACTATATAGATTTATTTTTCTTACGTTTATTAATTTCACTGCCATGCATTTAATTTAAATTTTAATTACTATTATAAACAATTTCTTAGGTTTTAAAATTTGACAAATTACTGTGTTTTATTTTATGATTATTTAAAAATTTGTTGCATCTTTAATCTATGATTTGTTTACATACAACTTGGCAGCACTTTTCTTGATTTCGAAAAAAATGTGTTCCTTACTTTTAGGCGGCGTTTTATGTTGTGGGAATTATCTACGCTTGTCAAAGGAAGGCACACCTAAGAATTTTTTTTATGTATTTCATTTTAAGATTCGGTAATTTAAAAAAGTGCAGGGTCTATTAATTTAAGAACAAGCATGCTTTACATGTCCAAAAGCTAATTATCGCGTTTACTCAAACCCAGCAACAAATGCTTTCAAATATTAAAGTATTTGTTGAAAGATTTGATAAAAATTGTTAAAATATGTTATAATTCGCTGATACTCTGATATTTTAAAAACACTGAAAAATATTGAAGAGCACTTCATTATCTGTAGAAATTTAAGAAATACTTTTGTGTTAATTTTTTGATTAGACTAAATTTATTAAGTTGTCATTTTGATTAAGAAATCACATTGAATTCTTCTGGTATTGCCCTGAAAATAATTTTATAATTACTTTTGCCTATTTTTCCAAACAACAGATTTAAAAAGAAAACAGTTTAATAATTTATTGACGCTCAGTTAAGCCGAAATTTTTAGCTTAGATCATCTTCTTTAACATGGCTTATTCATATAAAAACAAAAAAATAAATCCTTGGCCTGTTCCTAAGCCAGAGCATTGGATGGTTCTGACTGTCGACTTTTGTATCTCAGGCCGTGTTCCATGTAGGTAAACGGCGGATTTGGTTGAGTCATGCAAAAGTACAGACCCTTGGCATTCGCTGGATAAGTGAGCCCGATATTTAACGTGTTCTCAAAACTGCAATCGCCTTGCCTGAACTTGGCCCAATTGTCGCACTTGGTGGCTGGAATCATGACGCCCTCGATGACAGCTTCCATGAACAGCACGAATGGATACATGTGACTGCAGATTTTTGTCTCGCAACCCGGCTGGAGTTTCTTTCTCGGAAAATATCCAATGCCATTGGGATAGACATCGATGTGGCCCAGGGGCAGCCGCACACCAAACACATCTCCCTCGCCGTGCAGGACGACAACGCGAGTGGCAACACTCTGTCGCACAAGGATGTCGCTGGTGCGACACATTGTGGCCGGATCAATGGCAATGAGTTGGCCCACCAAACGCTTGCTGCTCTTGGCAAACAAATCCGCGCCCAGTGCCGCAATATTTGCACCCACTGAATGTCCAGCCAGTGTGATATCCTCCGCTTGGATTCCGGCATCCGACAGCGAACTCAGCAGCTTGTAAATGGAATAACCGTGCACGGAGAGATGATGCCGCACCGTGTAGTACAATTGTGCCACATTTGTGGCAAAGTCCACAACGATCACATTGAGATCCCTTCGTGTCCTTTGCAACAGCATCAAATACTCCTGGACACTGAAATAACTGTCTGCCGTGTGAAAGGCATTCACATAGATCAATGTTCTGCGCCGTGGATTGATATCAAAGTCACGGATTTCCGGCATTGATTTGATGGGCAGCTGAATGCTCTGGTTGGTGATGGTCATCACGTGCAGACGCGCATCGCTGGGATTGATGCCCTCAAAGAGCGACATGACGCCCTCGTCAACTGGCGCATCACCTGAATATCGAATATATATAAATTCTAATTATTATGCATATTTATTTAACAAATTGTTTTTAGTAGACTGAGGGAAACTTGAGATACAAAAGTCATTCTACACAAAGAAAAGATATTATTATTATTATTCTTTTTATTATTATTACAGTGCACTTGCGAAAATGTGAACTTATTAAAATCAAGCGAATTTAAGGAATATATTGTTATAATATGTTAAAATGGATTTTGAGGAACAAACAAATGACGAGAGAATTTATTTAACGATGTTAAGGAAAATATTGTTATAATTTTTATCATTTGACACTATCTGTTGGTTTTAAAATCAAAATGGATTTTTAGGAACAAATAAATGACGAGAGAATTTATTTATTTTCAAAATCTCTTTGCTAGTATTTTTTATGATATTTTGTATGGGGTGATCTCAGAAAAATTTTTTATGAAAAGGAGAATAGTCATTTTTAGAAATTTTCAAAAAATCTTAAAAAATAAATTTTTTTTGCAGTCACAATAAAAATTGTTAGAGAAAATTTTTGCATCAAACATTTTTTTTCTTTAAATCGAGGATAAAAGTTGAAAAAGTTGATTTTTACAAAAACTCAAACATTTTCAAGAAATTTTCATTATTTTCAAATGAGAAATTATGAGTTTATATAACTTTAGTTTTCTGTAAATACTTTTGATTAGGTTTGTATTTTAGTTAGTTGTAATCGAAGCATTTGATTAAAGTTGCTTTTTGTGCTGATTGAAATAAGTTGTGAGCCACTGTATATCTAATTTTTCTAGGACGTTATGTGAGTTTTCGATCTCGAAATTTTATGTAAAAAACGACTTAATCAACTTATAAAAATTGGTAGAGGAAAGTTGTATAAGACCCAATATGAGCGCTCAATCAATTAACACTCAAAATATCTTTAAAAATGTCTAAACAGCTTCCAAAATTGAAAAAAATTTGAAAATTAATGCTTCGAAAACGCTTTTATGAAACAATTTTTAAGAGCGATTTTTGTGCTTAGTTGAAGAAAATCCATGAGATAATCACACTAAGAAATGAGCGGTAAAGTGGCTGTAAATTAGTGTTATTAATATTATTATTTTTTGGGTATTTCATTTTGTTTTAAATACTTTTATTTCTATCACCCTTTTTATTTCCGTGAAAAACTTACAGAACGCATGCCAGCCGCGATTTAATTGCTCCGACAACAAATCTAGATTGTGTTTCTGTACGCGATCAATACTCGCGGCAGCTGAGATCTCTTTGATTAATCCAAGCCAGACTAGACACAGTCCCACAGCCAATCCTCTCCAGCTTTCTGTTCGTTGCACTTTCCTCATTGCTGTCACTTTAACAAAGCTTTGCATCGTTGCAGCTGCTTTTATAGCCCAGTTAAGACTGAGTTGAGTGCGCTTATCGTTTGCACGCTTATCTCAGCTTCAGTCTCAGTCTCGATTACTGTTTTTCTGAAATTTTGCACGTTCTCAGCGACTCAAATTCGAGTCAAGCTGCAATTGTGTCTGGCTTTGGTCTGGGCTCGCTCTCAAGATCGTCGCAGTTTCTAGATAAGCATTTTCTGTCGCTTCAGATAACTGAGAGCACAATTGATTAACGTCGCGAGTCGTGCCGCAATAAGAACTATATTTATTAGACCCTGTACTTAAGGCCCTATTCTCTTTCAGCAAAAAATTTGTTTCGACTTTTTTTTTTTTGCATTTATTTATAGCTTGGGTAGTTGTGAATATGCCCCTTAAAGGATTTTTAGAAATTCGAAATACTTAAGGAGATATGGCCATTTTTATCCAGCAATGCACGTGGAGTCAAAACTTTGAACGCGTTTATCTCGAAACCACGTTTTTCGAGCTGGCGGCCACGATTCCGCCAGTTCTACTGAACCGATTTGGATGAAACAAAGTTTAATCGACGTAGAATTGTCACCATTCTGGCCCGTAGTAAAATAAAAATTTTGCGATTTTTTTTACTATTTTTTTTTTACACTAAACTACAAAAAAATGGGTCAAAATTCGAATTTTCAATTAAAGTGGCCGCCATTTTGTCAAAAAAAATCGCAAAATTTTAATTTTACTACGGGCCAGAATTACATCTATGCTGATCAGAACCCTATATTTTTTTTTCATTTCCGACGCTCCGGAGACCCGGAATCGTGGCCGCCGTGACGACACCTTTTTTTTCAACCCCCAACTTTGAAGTCTCATTACTTTTTGAACACCCCTCGTGTCGAGGAAAAAAAAATTTTTTTATTTTCTTTCATTCATTACTAATTTAACAAAAAAAACAAAATTCAAATATCTTTTTGCGTTTTCAAATGAGAATTTTTTCAAAAAAGGTCCAAAAACAGCAAGCTGAAGGAGAATAGGGCCTTAAGAAAATGAACAAGGCGTAAACAAATTTAAAGAGATATTTTTGATCTAAATCTGTCCTGTTAATTTAATTTCAATCGAAGAATAAGTTTGAAAAATACCTGTTAAATAATGATTAGTAATCATAATCATTAGTAATTTAATTATTTTTGTTTAAAAGTCGAGCTAAGAATTAAATTACGATTATTTTCAGTTATGCCCAATTATATAATGATAACGATAACAAAATATCCAAAATTGACTAAAATTAAATTTTAAAAATAATCAGATAAAAACAAAAATAATCAAAAATAATCTTTTTGAGTATTCGAATTATTTTTAATTTTATCCAAATTATTTCTAATTGTTTATGACTATTTAGTAAAAATCAAATTATTTTAAATTTCACTATCAAAGTAACCAAAATAATCAGAAAAAATCAAAAATAATCCGAAATAATAAGAAGGAATTGTAATCATTTTAAATTATTTCTGTTTTTTTGTAATCGTTATCATTATAAAAACACACATTTTTTGACAGTGAATTACATAGTCACTACGATTATTTCCAAAAATAATCTAATTGATTAGAAATTCTTATCGAAATTTAATAGGTATGGTTTGAAAGTTATTTAAAAAACAATGTTATTAAATTGAAAAATGTACAAACTTTGATTTTTACACACACTAAGTACTGGGTCTCTCACAGTCGAGTTCGCTCTACTTTAGCCTTACTTACCAAATTTTTTTTTTTTAATCATTGAAGTTTTTTTTACGCTTGTTATCGATACATTTATATTTTTATTTTGACTTGTGTGCAAGAAGAACACTATGTGCTTAATGTATTTTTTTATATTTTTAATAAATTTTACTATATCATTTTAAATTTAAATATATATGCAGTAAATTTGACTAACGCTCGACAACGTTGCAAGTTTCAAGATTTACGCTAATTGAGGTAGCGGTGGTTGTTTAGGTACTTCCAGTTATCGTTTATCGATTATCGGTTGTACTTTTAAGTTAACAAAACCGTTGCTGATCTTTCAACAAGTTTTCAACAACATTCTTTCCTTTTGTAAATAGAAATTTTAATGTTTTTCTTTTCGAATAAAACCTAAATTTTGTTTATAGTTTATTTATATAAAAAGTCAAGATTGTTAAAAAATAAATAATTGTGTGATCTATTGAGAAATGGACTTAAAATAAGCATTGGTTGTTTCAAAGAATACTTTGTTGCTATGTTTGCTATGCGACTGCTTCACTGGTTTGTTCTCAAACTTCCGCTGATTTCAATTAGAAACTCAGACCGGCCTGAACATCGGCCATAATGTTGGCCGATTTCTGGAGCTGTTGGACCTCAGTTTCGGTGAGAATCTGCTTGACGAGGGAGGTGACGCCGTTGGCATTCAATACACAAGGCAGCGACAAGAAGACGTCCTTATCAATGCCATGTTCGCCCTAAAAATATAAAAGAAATTTCGATTAGTTAATTGTTTAATTGCAATTGAATTATATGACACTAGATAATAGACCGATTGTTACTTTTATCAGAAAATATCAATTTAAAAACTTTTCTATTGCAAGTTGCATATCATTATTCTCATCCATCAAAATAATTATTTTTTAAAACTAACTATTTAAATTTAAAAGGAGGTATATAGTAAGGTTTTTTAGAAATAAGAAAAAATATTTTTGTAAATTAAAAATTAGAGTTAAAAAAAAATGTCTTGCAAAAACAAAGTTAAAATATATTTTTTAAATAAAAGAAAATGATTTATAATAAAGAGAAATATGCTCTATTATATATAAAAAATTTTATAAATCGGCTGTGACATTCACGAGAAACAGACAACTATTCATATGTCTGATAAACAGCTTATAAAGACATAATTAAAAAATTTAATTTTGTAACCGAAAATTTGTAAACCGAAAAAAATTAAGATTTGGGAAAAGCAACAAATAGACATGAAAACAAAGTGGAAAGGCTAAAGTCGAGCTCCCGACTATAGGATACCTGTTACTTTATTTAAATAAATTTAAAATATTATTTATTGCATGCTTTTAGGCACTTACATACATGTCTTAAAAACTTTAATCAGCTATTACCACCTTTCTATTTGTCCAATCTTGCTACGATTTAGTAGGATGATAGGTATTAATAGTAGTTAACGTTAATTAGTGAAAAATTCCTTATATCTTGAAAACTGTTCGTGGGGTTTATAGAAGTTTTGGTGCCAAATTTGGTTGCTCTAGCTCTTATAGTCTCTGAGTTCTAGACGCTCACACAGACGGACGGACGGACATACGGACATGGCTATATCGACTCGGCTGTTGATGCTGATCAAGAATATATATATTCTTTATAGGGTCGAAGATGCTTCCTTCTCCCTGTTACAAACATTTCAACGAATACAATATGCACTTTTTTAATTAACGCGTATATTGAGGATTTGCCACGCAGTTTTGCTGCCCAGTGTAATCATCCTTACCAGCACGGAGGTGGAGACGGCGGCGACGCTGCTCGTGTTGCGCAAGATGGCCGAGGCCAGGGAGGCGGTGCTGAGGCCGATGGCCCAGGAGGTGTAGCCCTTGAGCTTGATGACCTCGTAGGCCGAGTCGACGACCTGTTTGTGCAGCTCGTTCCACTTCTCTGGATCCTCGCCAGTGCCGATGGTCGGGTTCAATTCACGCAAACGGACGCCGGCAATGTTGACGCCCGACCAGACGGGCACCGAGCTGTCGCCGTGCTCGCCGATGATCCAGCCGTGGCAGGAGGTGGGTGCCACGCCCAGGCGTTGCGACATCAGGAAACGGAAGCGAGATGAGTCCAAGTTGGTGCCGCTGCCAATGACGCGATTCTTGGGCAGACCGGACAACTTCCAGGCCACATAGGTCATAATGTCAACGGGATTGGAGACCATCAGCAAAATAGTATCGGGACTGTACTGCAAAGTGAAAGATATAGATTATATAATTTATTTGATCTACCCACAGTTAGGAGAAAAATATCTTAAATAATACCTTAAATAATTTTCTTAATATTTACTAAAATATTTAGTTAATTCAAAAAATAAAAACATTAAAAATTATATTTATTTCCTAAATAAAATATGAACATTTTTATTATTTTTTTAAATAAATATTTTACATTCATTAGTTAGCCCATCTGCTTTTAAATTTTGTATAAGAATTCTTGAATATATTAAAAACTAATTTTATACCCCTAGACTTTTGAAATAATAATTTTTTTGTTCTTTTTGTCAACAACTTTAATTGAATATAATTTATTTGAATTAATGACATTAAAATCAAATATCCTAATTTTATTATAAATTTAAAATTATTTTTTTACGACTGATTTTAATGGACGTTAAATAAATAATTAAAAATAAATTTAGACATAAATTGAAATAAAAGTAAAACTCATTTAAAACTATTCAAAATAACGAGTAAAGTTAATCAAAAAACTGGAAGTTTAAATATATACTTTATTCAGTACTTACTTCCACCAGTTTGGGGATAATGTTCTTGAGAATATCTGTGTTGCGTTGCACGAGAGAAAGACGCGATTCTCCCTCCTTTTGCCGGACGCCGGCGGTGACGATGCACAGCCGTGAATTGGCCGAAATGGAGAAGTCGGTGCTGGCCGTGATCTGTGGATTCTTGAGGAAGTTGGAGCCATGCTGCAGATCCATGAGTTCGCCTTGCAACTTGTCGGCACAGACATCGATGAGACAGACCTCCTTGGAGACGCCCTGGGCGAGAATGCTGAAGGCGCTGGCCATGCCCACCATGCCGATGCCCACCACGGTGACCTTGTGACCCGAGCTGGGCAAAACCTCAGCCACTTGGGCCAACAGACTGTCCTTGACGGCGGCCATTGCTAGAGAGAGGGAGACAGAGAGAAGGAGAAAGTGAAAGAGAGAGTTAGTATCTAGTTTGCTCATATTCATATTCAAATTAGCGACTATTACTATTACTAATCAAAATATTGATTATCAATATAATTTTTGGTTTAAAAAATCTTAAAAAAACAAACCTAAAAATATAGAAAACATTTTGATTGAAGGACCGCTTTTTTTTGGGCAGATAAAAGATTTTAGATGCATTTTCTTAATTTTGGAAACGAGTCGAAAAGTAAAAAAATTTGTCAATTGTTTTGAAGCAAATATCACAGTAAAAAAGCTTTGTGTCAAAAACAAAAATCGAGAAACAAAATTACCAAAAATAGAGAAAACATTTTAATTTTAAGATCACTTATTTTTGTATTTTTGTAAATATTTTTCGTAAATTTTTCCAAAAGCTAAAAAATGTTTTACCAAAATTAATGATTCTAAAAACCGCACTTTTTTTGTATTGTATAAATTGGAAAAATCTCTCGACACTCACACAAAACACCAACTCACAGACCTAAGTGTCGGCGTTGTTTAACCTTCACGAAGGTCATATTTATATAAATTTGGCGACTGCTCCACACGCAGCAACTTATTGAAGAGAAACCACAACGCAACATTGCCGCAAAAAAAGAATAAATTTATTCTAATTTTTTAGCTGTGCGTTTTATATGTGTCGCACTTGTGAGTGGGAGGGGTTAAGGGGGGGGGCGGGGGCGGGGAAGGCGTCACATGCCACACACACGCACAACAATTCAATTTGACAATCAAGCTAATAAACCTCATTAACACATTCCCTTCTATTTTTTTCTTTTTATCAAAGAGACCTTCGAGGAAATTGCAATAGTATTAGACTGATATGATATGATAGGTAAACTTCATCATGATGCAGTTCATCATCATCAAATCAACTTGCAATCAATAATCAATAAATCTTATCACTTAATAATCGATTACTAATCTGAATACTCAATTACGATATACATAATGAATAAGTTGATTTATTTTTAAATATTATGACGTCGATTTTCTAGGGGATTCGCTCTGAGTAAGGGCTTGAGTAGGTCGTTATTTGATATGATATAGGCGCCAATGTTTAATAAAGATTACAGATAAGTTTAGCAACAATTGGCAGCTGCTTATCAGTTGTATACAAATGTTTATACACGATTATTTTATGTATACTGAACCAAATATGAGCACGTTTTTAATTAGAAAAGTGCCAATCTGTTGCCCTTACCCTGAACTTGAGAGTTTTCTGTTTAAAGTTGTGGTTAGCACAAGAAAATTAGTAGTAATAAAACAGTTTCAGCTAAAGTATAATTGGAATTGCATTACATAAAGCAAAGCTGGTCATTTTATGGGCTATTTGAGTGCAATTAATACAAACAAGTGTATTTTTTAATCTGAGTGATTTGCCAAAGATTTGCTAAAGATAAAATATTAATGGTAAATTTTAAGCTTTCTGGGCTCGTAACAAAAAAAAAAACAATTTGCTTTTTCTTTGTTTTAAATTGCTCTGATTTAAGAAAATTTTGTTCCATATGTGGAAAATATAACATTAAGTGTACATTTTGAGTTTTATTAAAAAAACATCTAAATTATATAGTGTGGAGAAATATATTAAGTAATATCTATGAGGATACTTGGGGTAAATAATTAGTTTTCTTTGTATACAGGGGTGGTCAAAACTTGTATTGTATTGTTATTATTATTATAAATATTATTAAAAGATATTAAGCTATAAAGAAAAACAGAATATAAGTGGTCAAAAGTCAAATCTACTCATTATTTGTACTTAATTCATGTTAATTTTGGTATCAATAGAAAGGTAATTAAAAATCCGTTAAAATAATACAAAAACTAATACTTAAAGCATTAAGTACCCATTGAAAATTTTAAGCTTTTGTAAAAGTCTACTTATTTAAATTCATCCCTCGATCTCAAACAAAAAATGATTTGATGCAAAAAGTTTCTTCAAACAATTCTTATAGTGACTGCAAATTTTTTTTTTTCAAAAATCTCTTTGCTAGTATTTTTTTTTATAATATTTTGAAAACTGCAAAAAATCCACCTTTTCCTCATTTTGATGCAAAAATATTAAAGTGAAGTAAGTTCAAATTATGAGTAGATTTAACTTTAGGTGTTGTGCAAATACTTTTGACCACCCCTGTATTTTAGAAAAAAAAAATATGTTTTTCATGCAAGGGCTGATTGATCGTTTATAGCAGCGGTGGGCACGTATGGGCTCCGGGAGCTAGCGGCTGCTCCCAGCTTAGATAGACTCTAATAGGGTTGTTGTTGTAGTTTTTGTTGTAGTGCTCCCGAATTCAGATTTCGTGCCCACCGCTGGATTATAGCTTATTTTTTTAAGAAAACTCATTGAAGAAGTAGAAAACATAATAATAATTGAAAAACAATATGATTTCTTATAATCAAACTCTCTTCTCTTTAGATCATATATGTGATATCTATAAGATTAACTGTTTTGATATGTTTAAAATCAACTGATGTCTGTGCAACAGCTGAAAGAAGCCTCTCTGTCAAGTTTCAGCAATATATATCTACGGATTCCCGAGTTAGATTGGAACAGACAGTTATATTTTAAAATAAATACTTAACAAATGACGTTGCCACAAATTATTTAGCTAATTTATGGCTTAAGTGCATAAATCTTGTCGTTTCTCAATGTTTAACACAACTTTTTTCTGAGAATGTCAATGGGTAAGTAATTTGAATAGTAATGAGCAGATAGTATGAGGTCATGTCTATGAAAACTATCAACGATCTAACTACTTAGTTTTTCCAGCTCACTTGTTGCAAGCAAATAGGCCAGAAACCATATCAAATGACCTTCTTTCAAAGTCAAATGTGGCTGAATTACCAAAAAAGAAAAGCGAAAAATGTGGCACAGCTGTTTTTGACTGGGAAAAACCGACGCATGCGTTGTGCGAAAATGAAAGTGAAAGTGAAAGCACAAGTAAAATGAAAATGGGGGACAATCAAACAGGAAGTGTCCTAGTACAAGGCCAAGGGCGAACTGCACAGCAAGTTCAATGCACTTGGAAACAGGAACTAAACTAATTTTGTTTGATTTAAAGTTGATGTATTTAACTAGCACTTGTAATAGTTTTTGTTTTTTTTTTAGATATATTAAATGTTTAATTTACTTGCTTACTTTTTAGTTTGTTTTATTTGAAATTCACTTGGTTTATTTGATGGGTTTATTAAGGCCTCTTTTTTTTAGTTAGAGGTCGACGACGTTCCGTTCAGTTTGCGCGCTCGTTGCGAACTGTTTTGTGACTCGTTGGAATTTCGTTGCCGCCGCTGGATTTTGTAGCTGCCGTTGCCTCAGTTGCCTCTCTCTCTTCCCGCTGTTCCCGCTGCCTCTCTCTCTGCCTCTTTGGGCAGCTGACGAGTCAGGATGAATGACGAAATGGCCTAAACGGCATTGTGAAAGCCACTGAGCAGCCGGCTCTCTCAGTTTTCTCGCTCTCTCTCTCTCTCTCTCTCTCTCTCTCTCTCTCTCTCTCTCTCTCTCTCTTTCCAAACACTCCAGAGTTTATTTTATTTCGGCTTCATTCCCCATTAACTTGGTACGCATTCAAGGTGACCTCTGTGCTGCCTTATTTTCTCTTCGGCCTCCTCTACGTTTTCTTCACTTGTTTTTGGCTATTTTTAGCCATTTATTTGATTTGTTTATTCCTGGAGTTGCGGGCGAGTTTTGCCTCGTGCCGTGCATTAAAAATATATGTATATGTAGAAATGTATCTGGTAGATACATTGATCTGCAATTCGATTTGATGGTGGTTGCAGCCGCGTGACAACAGCAGCAGCTGTGTGAGTGAGTGAGTGTGTGTGAGAGTGTGTGAGTGAGAGTGTGAGTGTGTGAGTGTGTGTGGACACAACAATTTGGAACTGAATGCGACGCACGTGCCGCTGATCACACAGCTGGGCAGCTGAATGGTGAGAGATACGTAGATAGATAGATAGATAGATAGATAGATAGATAGATAACTAGATAGAAGGAAGATAGATACACTCTCATCTGACGTCGATAATTTGGCCAAGAGCCCAAGCATGCAACCAAATGGTTTGCTGGACTTCAGCTGCAAGAAATATATATTTTAATTAAACAAATCAAATAATTAAAATTACTGAAAAGCATATTCTGAATAACTTTTAACTGAACATTATAAAAGCACAAATTAAACCTGTTTTTATGTATTACTATTATGTTTTTAAAATATTTTTAAATCACTTCAAAAAGTATATTTTATATTTTTATATATTTAAGCAACTTAATTTCGCTATGTAATTTACCTTAAAAATTGTTCATATGATAGATCAAAAATTTGAACAAAACTATTTTAAATTTTTTCTCATATTATAAGACATGTTTTTTATTTAAATTTGCATAATTTGTATTTAGGGTGTATGTTAAATTTTTGGCGACTTTTTATAAATATTTTAAAACTATTTAGATGTTTTTTAATTTTATTTTACTCTTTATTTTATTTATTTTAAATTTTTATATCTGCAATTTTAGGTTCGACTATTTCTTTTAAAGTACGCCTAATTTTTATTTAGAAATTACATTAAAATAACTTAAATATTAAGGACAACATTAATTTGTTGTGGAGCACAATGTCAATGGACAAACCTTTGCTAATAAGCTGCATACCCTAAATGTAGAGTATCTTTGTACTAAGCAAGTTTCCATTTCCATTTCCATTTTCTCAGTGTAAATTATTAAATAATTGAATTAACATAAATTAAGCAACTCTCCACGCGCTGTGACGTCATAACTGATGCTCAATTGTCTGAGAGAGTGAGTGACAGAGAGAGAGTGAGAGAGAGGGAAAGAAAGATTGGTGCAAGGGGGCAAAAGGGGAGACATTGCCGGCGTTCGTGACAAACATCACACACACACACACACTGTGATTCATTCTGCAATTTAACGTGCTCCCTCTCTCTCCCTCTCTCCCTCTCTCTCTCTCTCTCTCTTTAGGCGACGCACAATTGCACAATTGCAAGTGTGGATTGAGTAAGAGTGTCTAGCCAGAGGGGAGGGGGTGGAGCATTTGCCGGCAATGCAATTTGCTTGCATTTTGTGAAAGTGTTTTTTGACCCACATTTTGTCGGCTCTTGCGACCTCGTCGTGATTATGACGACGTCACTTCTCAACCTTGTGAAATCTCAATACTACAAGTACTTCTGCTTCTTCCTCTTCCTCTTGATTGCACTCTTCCAAACGTGTTTTGTTTTGGGTTATTGAACTTGACTGCAATCTGTTTACTTATGCTTCTTTTCCCCCTATTTACTGAGTTTTCTATCATGTATGATTCAATTTATTAACACGACATTTTGATGCTCAATGGAGAAATCTATTTTTAGATAGTAGCAAATTTGACACCACATGTATTTTTAAGAGCAAAGTGCATGTTTTAAGTTTATTTAATTTGTAAATATTTAATCGAAATGTGCAATTTGTTTAATTTTGTTTATATATGTATATATTTTGAACATGTGTCTGCACTGCCATTGAGGTTGTGGTATCGACTAATTTTGGCGCCAGCTAGCGGCTATTAAGTGAACTTTGCCGTACAGCAAACTGTTTAAGAAACTAGTTGCGCTGCTGTCCGCTAGATGACGCTTAAACATGGTTTTAGTAAAAACCGTTTTACACTATAGACAAAAAATTCGATCTTGATTGAATATGTTGATGGTCGTTTTTCCGGGTTGCTATCCCAACCTTTTGTAATTATGGTTTGTACTTCCTGGACTTCCAGGATTTTCTGTATATCCTCGATTCGCTCTGCAAATCTAGTTTGTATATGGGAATTATTTTCAACCTCGATGGGAGATTAATTTTGATAGGGTTCAGCGTACATGGGATTAGAAATGGTCTAACAAATTAATCTCGAGACAGTTGGCCACCCTTTTTTTATATGGAGTTTTGACCTTATAAACATATTTTCTAGAGCGTACTGTGCTTTAAAAAACATTGTCGTAAGTTAAATGCCTAATATTTTAAATGTTTTACTTTTGATTTAAAATTTAATATTAATTTCTGATTATTTAAAAATAAGTTCCAAATTAATAAAGAATTGTGTTCTTTTAAAAATGTTAACTGGTTATTATGTATAAAACGAAACTTTTAATTGTTTTGTTATTTTAATTTGTATAATAAAAATTGAGAAAAGCTTCTAATTTTAATTGTTATTTTAAAAGTTGCAAATAACAGTTTTGGTATAGCTTTTAAAAACAGTTTTAAAAGCATGATTTATTTTAAATTTTTACTATTTAAATTTAAGAAACAGGTTATAGATAATTTAAAACGAAACTTTTTTAACTTTTTAATTTATCCAGACTCATTTTGTTATTAGTTTTGTATTTTATTTTTGATTTTCATTTTAAATTTTGATTTTTGATTTCTTATGCTTAAAATTGAATTTAAATCTGTTAAATTCATGATCGAATTTTCATAGCACTGAATAAGCGCAAATAAAATAAATTTATTAAATAAAATATTAAAATGGTTAAAATGTAACTAAACAACATCAAACTGAAGAATATGTGAAATAAATGTGTGAATGAAACATTAAGAGAGTAATTCCTTTTTAATTATTATTATTATATTATTTATATAATTATATTTTTGCAAAGAAATTTATTTTTTAACCAAAACCATACCGGTATTTCAAATGCGAATCGGTTGTTGAATTGTTGGTACGATTTTGTGGTTTTTGCGTATTTGTTATATAGTATAATATTCTGAATATTACATTGCAACACATTTAGCATCGCTTACGGTTATCATCTTGTTTCCATCAAATAAAGCATCATAAAGAAAGCCCAATTTACATACTAAATCGCTCATTGATGGTCGTTTTTCAGGATTGCTATTCCAACAATTTGTAATCATACTTCTTATATCCTTGATATTCTTAGCATCCTTAATGGGAGGCCGTTTACCTGAAGTCGTAAAAGTATTAATCACGATTTAGAGAAATTAGAAATTGTTACTGACCTTGAAAACTGACTAAATTCTTAATGACGAGTGGATGTGGATTATTCAAGTGGTAGAATGGTTTCCTTCGCGACATCACCTCCCACAAAACGATCCCGAAGCTGTAAACATCACTTTTCTCCGAATACTCCCTTCTTAAGCAAACCTGTTTATACAAAATTAATTGTGATTAAATTGGTCTTAATTAAATTGGTATCACAGACCTCTGGTGCCATATATTGGGCTGTTCCAACAGAACTCTGTGTCATCAAAGTTGCCTGTTCTGTTACTGTTCCAAAATCTGCGATCTTCAATACTTCATAATTGACGGTAAGTAACAAGTTTTTCGTCTTAATATCCCGATGGATAATTGGCCTTGGCTTCATGGCATGTAAATATTCCAGGCCCTACAGTGTGATGAAAACTATCACGATATCTTCTATTTGCAGAAACTTAATTAGAATTGAACTTACCCTGGCTAATTGTACCATCCAACTGAAAGCATCTAAATCGGAATACCTTCTCTTTTCATGTATGTAATCGTAAAGTGATCCACAGTCTGCGAGCTCCATCAAAATCAATGTTTTGGAATCCTTGGTATGCAGAGTACCAAACCATTTGATAATATTTCTATGGGTAGCTCGGGATAGATTTCTCACTTCTCTTTCAATGTCTTTCTTGGCATCGTCATCTTCATTTTTGAATTCTTTCAACGCACACGGAACATCCAGTAGTTGAGATTTATAAACAACACCAAAAGATCCAGACCCGATTTCCTGAAAATTGCTCATTTAAATTTACTTAAAATTAAAAATAAATATAAAAGTTAATTTAACCTCGCCTAATTGTATATCCGCTATTTCCAATGCGATAGTTGTGGCTACTCTTTCCATACTGGGCCTCTCTTCCGGATTAAGGCTCCAACAAGATTCAATCAGATATCTTGCATTGTCCGAGGGCAGATCTTCGAGAAAAGGAGTGAAGTCATCCCTCATCTCAAAGAAAGGCTTTCGTCGAGTCAGAACTTCCCAGAGCACCATCCCAAAACTGAATACATCATATTCTTTCTCGTAATCAAGTCGGATCATTGGTAATCCCTGAATATGGATTGCAATTACTATTTGACATATTACATATAGATGGATATTTACCTCTGGGGGCATATATTCAGGAGATTTACGTGCTTCTACTAGGTCAGAACGAATTCCCAATTCACCGATCTTCAACTGACGAAAGTTTTTTGCAAGGAACAAGTTACGGGGCTTTATATTATAATGGACAATAGGATGATCATGTAAAAATGCAAGACCCTGCAAAAAAAGAGAACATAATATAGTCCAATTATTCATTGGCAACATTTGGAAAATTGAGCTTACCTTGGCGCACTGATACATCCAATTGAGGGCAGTATCTCTGGTATAGTTTTCTACTCCCGTTCCATGAATTTGTTCATCTAGTGATCCACAGTCCGCGTATTCCATTAATAAATAATAATGATCACCAATGAGTGTTGAGGTACCATAAAACTTTAAGAAATTCTCATGATTGGTTACACTTGTTTTCCAGTACACAAGTTTGAAATGAAATTTAGGCAACAAAAAATGTGTATTATATTTTTTTACTGCAATTGTTTTATTATCCCATTCCGCTTTGTTCACAGCAGAATCAAATTCATTTCCGAGCTCCTGAAAAACAATAACGACAGGTTAATTTAATTTGTAAATTTTGATAAGGTATTAGCAAAATGGTCGTCATCTTCTACATGGTATTCTTTCACCGCACGTCGAGCATCGACTACTTGAGATTTAAAGACATCACCAAAGGATCCAGACCCAATAGTCTGTAAATTGCTAATTGAAATATACTTAATGTACTTCAATAACTAATTAAAGTTAATATAACCTCGCCTAGTTTCATATCCGCTAATTCCAATGAGATAGTTGTGGCTACTATTTCCATACTGGGCCTCTTATGCTGATTAAAGCTCCAACAAGATTCAATCAGAGATCTTATATTGTCCGAGGGCAGATCTTCGAGAAAAGGAGTGAAATTACCCCTCATAAAATCATCCCTCATCTTAAGGAATGGCTTTCGTCGTGTCAGAACTTCCCAGAGCACCATCCCAAAGCTGAATACATCATATTTGTAATCAGAGTCAAGACCGAGCAATACGAATGCGAATCCCTGAATGTGTATTGCTATTACTAGTTGACATATTACAGATGGATAGATATTTATTACTATGGGCATATATTCACGAGATTTACGCTGCTTTACTTGGCCAGAACGACTTCTCAATTCACCGATCTTCAACTGACGAAAGTTTTTTGTAAGTAACAAGTTACGGGGCTTTATATTATAATGGCCAGTATGCTGTTCATGTAAAAATGCAAGACCCTACAAAAAAGAGAGAACATAATATAATCCAATTATTCCTAGGAAACATATGGAAAATTGAGCATACCTTGGCACACTGATGCATCCAATTGAGGGCAGTATCTGTGGTATAGTTTTCTACTCCCGTTCCATGAATTTGTTCATCTAGTGATCCACAGTCCGCGTACTCCATTAATAAATAATAATGATCATCAAAGCATGTTGAGACACCATAAAACTTTAAGATATTCTCATGATTTATGTTACTTAACAATCTCGCAACTTTAAGATCATAATTTTCATCATTTTTATCATTTTCATCATTTTCATAATATTTAAATTTTTTTACCGCTATCGTTTTATTATCCCATTCCGCTTTGCTCACAGCAGAATCAAATTCATTTCCGAGCACCTGTAAAGTGCCATTTAAAAAAGACTTTGAATGTTGTTGGCAGATGTCTCTTGGGGCCTTACCTCTTTCACCTGTATATCAGAGAAGTTAACTATCCGCACCATGTCCATTTGTCAAAAGCACTTCCGACTGCGTATTCTTATAGAAAGTTACAAACTTAAATAGCAATAATACTCGATCAAAGCTGACATCTTATCGCATTGCTCATCGCACGAAATATTATCGCTTCACTCGTATCTTTTTTTTTTTGTAGCTATCTCATTCTAGTGCTCGAGAGTGCATATGATCTAAATTGGATGAGGTTTACTCAATTCTTTTCACCCAAGTCACAAGCCCGTTGACTCAAATTCGGATCGCCAAAAATGTTGCACTCTTTTAGGCTTGTCACAAGTTAAATGACCTAATATCTAAATTGTATTACTTTTAATCAAAAATTTAATTTTAATTTCTGAATGTAAAAATTAATAAAGAATTGTGTTCTACCAAATGTTTATTGATTATAAAGTATAAAAAATAACTTTAGATTTTTCTTGTAGTTTTAATATTTAATTTTATTTATTTGGCATTTTGTCAGAGTCAACATCTAATTGATGTTTATGTCAGGTAAGCTGAGGCTTAAAAACAAATAAGTTTCGAGATACAGAGAGAGAGAAAAATAAATATAATGTGAGGGAGAGAGAGAGAGAAAGGCATAGAGTGAGTAAAGCGAGTGGGAAGTTGTGCGTTTTGTAGATTACAGCAGGAGAACATGACACAAACATTTCTCAAGCTGTGCAGCAGTCCAATAATAACTAATCCTTAATCTGTATTTCCTACACCTCTCTCTCTCTCCTCTCTCTCTCCTCTCTCTCCTCTCCAGCTTCGAAAGCAAATGCGTGCCAAACAAACAGAGAGAAAAAGAGTGAAAGATGCAAAAAGACAGAATGCAAACTTATGCGATAGCGCCAAAAAAAAAACCACAGCAAGTGCTGTGTTTTTTATCAATGCCAGAGGATCTGATTACCGAGTTGCAAGTTGCAAGTTGCAGGTTTGCAGCATTGCAACGAGTAAGTCAAGTGGCAGTGACTGTTACTAGCGATGGGTATCGATATATAACAAACACAATAAATCATTAAACAAAAAAAAATATATATAAATAATATGCATAACAATAAAATAGAGTTCTTGTAAAATAATTAGATTTAGGGAATTTAAAATTTAATAAAATTGACTGATTAAAATATCACACAGAATGTCATAGATATAAATATCGGTCATATTCCAATGCATATCGTAAAAGCTTAATTCAATTTTTTTTTTTTAATTTGACCAAGAAATATAATAGAGAAGGATATGAAAAAATAAAAATACCTATTAAAATAAAAATAATAAACCCGTAAAATATATATATTTTTTTAGAAATTTGATTTTATATTATAATTTATTTGACTGCCTTAAAGTCGAATAAATAAAAAATATAAATATGAATGTCATTGAATAAATATATACAGTAGGGTGGGTTAATTTGTATGGACCAAAAAAAACGCACCTTGCGGTTATCAAAATCGTAATCTACGGTGAATTCTAAGAAGATTTGCCCAAGAAACCATAGGTCTAAAATCATTTTCGAGCTTCCGATTTTTAACGAGAAACTTTGCGTATTTGTTTGTCATTTTAAACTCGCTAAGATACCTAAGCGAGTCCATAAAAAATATATTCTTTTACTTAACATTTTTTCAAGAAAATTATAAATTTTTAAAAATAAAAAACTATAATAAAAAATTAAAAATTTATTTTTATTATTTTTTTTAAATTAAAAAAAATTTTTTTTTTTAAATAAAAATGATAAAATTGGCATTAATTTGCATTTGACCGTTAATCTACGCCCTTTTTAGTGCCACGCCCACTTTCATTTTTCTTTTAAAAAATACTTTGAAGTATTGAGAATATATAGCTCAAGTTTCAACCCGATATCTCATCTAGTTCAAAAGTTACAGATTTTTGCCACCATACAGTGATTGAAAAAATAATAAAAACGAGAGTCATTTTGACATTTCAAACATGTTTTTTATAATCTGTTTTTATAATTTTGAAACATTGCTAAATATGTATTAAGTAAAAATTGTGAAAACCAAAAATTAATGTTTATTGTCAAAGTAATTTTAAAAATACAAAATAAATAAATTGCTAATTATTATACATTTCTGTACTATCGCATTTAATTTTTCTGAAATATCGTATCGTTGTATCGACACAATATCGATATTAACCAGTCGTCATTTCCATCCCTAGCTGTTGGTGTTGCTGCGTCTGCTTCTTCTCATTGGCCTTGCACGCAATGCGCCTCCCAGACGGGCGATGATGTCGCCGCTTTGCAGCAAAGTTGCAGGTTGCAGGCTGCGGGTTGCAAGTTGCCAGCCACCAACTGCACATTAATATTCAAAAATTGCGTTTTTATGCTAATTTTCACACACAGCGATTTAAGAGTGTGTGTGTGTGAGTGTGTGTGTGTCGACTAAATGGCCAAGCTGTCGATAGATTACTCAATGACAAGCGAACGTTTTACGTTTTACGTTCTACGCTCCATGCCCAATCCAAATCCCATTTCCAAAACCAATTCCAGCTTGCCACAAGTAGCCTGAAGTTGTTGTTGTTGTTGTTGCTGCTGTTGTTGTTGTTGCTGTTGTTGATGATCATCTTTTGTGTATATCGCACATTGCAATCTTTTTGGCAGCCTTCTCCTTATTATTATTATTATTATTATTATTATTATTTTCAGCCCGGCCACGATTTTGCCCGCCACGAATATTACTCATACGCACCGTTGTTTATTTATGTCTCCATGTTGTTGTTGCTGACGTAGTTTAGCAATAATTAAGTTGTTAAATTGTTGCACGTAAGTCAAGTCTGCTCTCCTCTTCCCCTCTCTCTCTCCCTCTCTCGCCCTCTCCCTCTCTCTCCCTCTATCTCTGGTGGTGGCTCCGCTTAATAATAATGTTCAGCTTGACTTACGATGCACGTCCTTGGGTTACTGATATATGTGATACTTAAGGTATTTATTACAAGCGATTGTAATCTCATGCCTGAATTTCTTGATACTAGCGCTACTCGCTACTACTAAACACATTTACTACTATATACATACTCTTTTTTTTATATTTTGCTTTTTCCTTTTTCCTCTTCTCTCGCTCATCGGCTACAAAATATTTATAGACAATTTGCGCTTGTTGTTGTTGTTGCGGTGAGTTTGGTTTTTTGGCCTGCAAGCGAATCGAGCAAGAAACTACAAAAAAATAATAAGAAAAGGACACTGATCGACTGTTAGATACGCTGTCATTACTTTGTCGAAATTTCATCGATTTTCTGTCAGTTTTATAATTTTTTTGATCTCAATTTTAATTTTGCATCAATTTGTTTCAACATTGTCCACTTTTTCCATACTTACTGCTTGACCAAGACTTTTTTCAATAACTTCAAACTGGCATAACTTTTTAAAACTTAAACGATTTTCTTGAGAAATGTAAATATTCAGGGGTGCCACAGAAATCGATTTCGCTTGAATTGAAATTTAAATGAGATTCAAGCGAAAGCGATTTCTGTGGCACCCCTGATTAACATTTTTCTCTACTTTGATTCTGCATATAAATTTAATTTACCTAAATAATTAAATTATTTTTCAAGCAATGTCTACTTTTCCATACTTACCCCTTTGTATTTTTACGATTACACTAAATAAGAGCGTAGGATTGCAACATAAACCATTTTAATACATTGAAATATATTGAAAGTTTAATAAAAAACAAGTTTTACGAGCTGTTTCGATATATAACTAAAAAAAAGTGTGACAGAAACAATAGAAATACATTGTGGAACATAATGTCGCGTGCGACTGTGATTCAAATCAAATTAAAGAAAAGCTACTTAATATGTTTAAATCAAACAAAAGTCATTTTTTAAGATAAATTAATGCACTACATTTTAAAAAATACTGCATCAAAATATTCGTTCACGCTTTGCCAACATCAGTGTTAGAACTGGTCGCCGAAAAAACTACTTCTATTTAAATCGCGTGCGAATGCCTTTGTGTTTTTTTAAATTATCTTGAAAACGAACACTTGCCCATAATCAAAATTTGCACCAATAATAGTGCTAAGTAAGACCGATAAGTTTCCCCTTTTGTCACAACAAAATAATCTTTTGGCATATGTTTTATTTCACTTTGAATGCGTTCGAATGTTCGACACATTCGACATGGGAGAATTATCCACATAAATTTTCTTAAGCTAAATAATTTTTTTTTCAACATTTAGCATTTTTTGCGTACCTCTTAACACTTTTTTGATGACATCAAACTGGCATAACTTTGTCAAAACTAATTTTCTTGAGAAGTGTAAATTTGATCATGTTTTGTCGTTAAATTTGATCCTTACTTTTAAAACTTTTCATTACTTTTCCATTACTGTTTACTTTTTGTTGCAGCATCCATTTAGAAGACAAACATTGAATGTATATTCGAATATTTTTATTCTCAACCCATAGCAATGATCACACCCAAGTCTGTCATACCCTGTCATACCCTCTAATACTCCATCTCCCGCCTGCTTGCTCATTAATGCAGCAGCAACTGCTGCCCGGTGGCATCTTTCAGCATAGCCCACGGCAAATTATATAAAACATAAACTAACTGCACACACACACAAGCATAGACATGTCTTTAACTAAACTATATATAGTTATATATATATTTGGGTATAGGTAGAGTGTACTTTGCGATGCAACTGCAGCTCAGATCAGACCAGTTTCCACAACAAACTCGCTGGCTGCACTTGTTACCTTTTTTTTAACTTTGTTTTTTTATTCTTCTTGAGTTTTTCCGTTTTTCTTCTTGCATGCCAAATATGCAAAAAGCTTTGGCGCTTGTAAATTTCCACGCCTGTGTGTGTGTGTGTGTGTGTGTGTGTGTGTTTGCATATAATGATTATTGTAGGTACAAGTGCGAGAAATCGTGTTAGATCGCGGGTAATAAATTCAGACACTCAACTATGTAAAAGGAGTCTGTCCTGCAACAACAAACTCCATTTTCCCCAGTTTCCCAGTTGCCACAGCTCTTAAGCTTCCCAGTGCCCAGTAATGCAGGCAAGTTGTTTTTCTTTTTGTTGTTGCTAGTTTTAAGCACTTCCTTTTATTATATTTTATGGCCACTTGTTTTTCTTGTCGACTCTGCGGTACGCTTAGTCTTAACTGCAACAGCAACTGCCTCAACAACAACAGCAACAACAACAACAACAAGAACTCTCAAATGTCGCGAGTTGCATTATTACCTTAAGTTTTTTTTATAGCCATCTTATAGCATTTAACACAGTCTTAAATATGCCTTTAGTTAGTGAACAATTCTACAAATTAAGATGCATTGCTGGAATACGAGAAGTCTTAATTATAAGTGCATAATTTTCTCATAAAAATCAATAGTTAATGTTTTTAAATTGTATTTCAACTCAACTAAAAGATGACAAGCTAAAGCAAACTCGATTTAAATAAACAATTAAACGGGGCATATAAGCAAATATTAGTTGAGCTTTTATTTAATTGTTTTTCAAATTAAAGTTACAAAATAACATAAATTAAATAAATTTTTTAATCCAAAATTCAACAATATATTTCATTATCTTCGTTCTTTATTTTTTTGATATCATAATATTATTTATTATAAACGTACAATTATTTTGAATTATATATTCAATTTAATTTTTATTTTTTTTTTCAAATTAAAATAAAATTTCTTTTGTATATTTTTGGATATTATTTACATATATATATATATTTTTATTTGTTTATGTACCATAATTTGGAATATTTTTCATTTTATAAATTGAAATCATTATGCAATTTTTTTTTAAAATTATAAACGTTAAGCTGTAAATTCATGAATAATATTTATTAATATTTGTTATTTAATCGTTTTACAAATTGAAGTTACGAAATAACATAAATTAAATACATTTTTCCAAAACACAAAATTCTACAATATATTTCATTATTTTCCTTTTTTTTTGATATTATATTAATATTTATTATAAGCTTATTTAAAGTAAGTTTACATTGATTTTGAATTAAATATTCAATTTTATTTTTCATAATAAAATAAAATTTTTTTGGTATATTTTTTTAGATATTATTTACATACATATATATATTTTTATTTGTTTATGTACCTTAATTTGGAATATTTTTCATTTTAAAAATTGAAATCATTATGCAATTTATATCTAAAAAATATAATCGTTAAGCTGTGAATTCATGAATAATATTTGTTATAGAATTTATATGTTAAAATTATAGTCGTATAGCTTTCTCATTTAAGAAAACAAACCTTAAGTTACTTGAGCAAATCTTGTTGTAATTTTCTTGCAGCTAAATAGTTTCGCTTGACATTTTTCCATGCCATTAAAAATAAGAAAAACAAACAAAAAGATACCATATTTTGTCAGTATCTTTTTTGGCTCTAACTCTGCCTCTTATGACTTTTCACCATTGCACTCGACTCTAAGGGGAAGGGAGAACTTGGCTCGATTCCATAAGTGAACGGAGCTGGAGCTGGAGTTGAGCCCGCCCAGTGTCGAGTGCCCTTATGGAACAGACAAGAGTCTGTGTTATTAGTGGATGTCATAGTCGTATTAGAGACAACAACAACAACAACTTTAGCTTCACTTTTAGCCACGATATTCAATTTAAGCGCCGCAGGGAACCAAAAATAATAATATTTTTTTTGGCAATCGAATTGAAACTTTTGCCTTTTTCGATAACATTTCGACATTAAGTTTATTTTTTACTGGTTTGCAGGTGCAAAGTGTCAAGAAATTGAAATTAAAAGTGAATTATTTATTAGTGTGGATTTTAATTGGATCAAAGCAAGTTGCAAGGTCGTCAAATTAGTACGTGTATCGGACTCTGTGACTCTCGCATCAAAATCCACTTTGGCAGGCTTTTAGCTCTGCCATAATTCAATTCGATAAGCGATCTTAACTATCTACACGATCAAAAAGAGAGACGCAGAAAGAAGGAGACAGAGAGACAGACGGACAGACGGACGGACAGTTGACTGTCCAGCTTTGTGTGTCAGGTTTCGGGACACGTTTCGCTTTGGAGTCGCGACAATATTTGCATGGCAGGTTGCACAGTGCGTGGACTTTTAGACCGTTATCGGTTATCGGTGTGCGGTATCAGCGCCATCATCTCATCTCATCATCAATGGGGCATCATCAGCGCCAAATGATCGCAAATTATCTGCGTTAAGAGCTGGAGTTGCAGTTGGAGTTGCTCTGGGAGTTGAATTTTCAGCTTCAGCTGGCAATTCGATTTTTTAATGGCTTTGTGACATTTTTCATTACTTAGTTTCGGTATTCGGCAGAGATTAATCGGTTAAGATTTTAAATCGCTTGTAATATTCAATAAAACACGTCTGTACTCTGTAGCTGCTCGGGATAGACTGCCTCTTTATTGAATATAACATGTATATATTAAAGACACGAACAGTAACGCCTACTGCACGATACTACATCGCTCATTGATGGTCGTTTTTCCGGGTTGCTATCCCAACAATTTGTAATCGTACTTCTTAATTTCTTGTTATCCTTTACAGCCTCGATGGGAGGCCGTTCACCTGAAGTAGTAAAAGTATTAATCACGATTTAGATAAATAAACTATTTACTGACCTTTGCTGACAACATTCATAATGGCGATTGCAGGTGGACTTTTATTATTCAAGTGGTAGAATGGTTTCTTTCGTGACATCACCTCCCACAAAACGATCCCGTAGCTGTAAACATCACTTTTCTCCGAATATTCCCAAGCTAAGCAAACCTATTTATACAAAATTAATTGTGATTAAATTGGTCTTAATTAAATTGGTATCACGGACCTCTGGTGCCATATATTCGACTGTCCCAACATAATTCTCTGTCATCAAAGTTGCCGGTTCTCTTACTGTTCCAAAATCTGCGATCTTCAATACTCGATAATTGTCAGTAAGTAACAAGTTGCTCGTCTTAATATCCCGATGGATAATTGGCTTTGGCTTCATGCCATGTAAATATTCAAGGCCCTACAATGTAATGAAAACTATCACGATTACTTCTATTTGTAGAAACTTAATTAGAATTGAACTTACCCTTGCTAATTGGTCCATCCATCTGAGAGCATCAAAATCGTCATAGTCTCCCTTCTTATGTATGCGATCGTAAAGTGATCCACAGTCTGCGAGCTCCATCAAAATCAATGTTTTGGAATCCTTGGTATGCAGAGTACCAAACCATTTGATAATATTTGTATGGGTAGCTCGGGATAGATTTCTCACTTCTCTTTCAATGCCTTTCTTGGCATCATCATCTTCTACATGGAATTCTTTCACCGCATATGAAACATCCAGAAGTTGAGATTTGTGGACAACACCAAAAGACCCAGAACCGATAACCTGAAAATTGCTTATTAAAATATACATTACATTAAAAATAAAATATAAAAGTTAATTTAACCTCGCCAAGTTGTATATCCGCTATTTCGCATGCGATAGTTGCGGCTACTCTGTCCATACTGGGCCTCTCTCGCGGATTAAGGTTCCAACAAGATTCAATCAGAGATCTTATATTGTCCGAGGGCAGATCTTCGAGAAAAGGAGTGAAATCATACCTCATCTCAAAGAAAGGCTTTCGTCGAGTCAGAACTTCCCAGAGCACCATCCCAAAACTGAATACATCATGTTTATGTTCAGAGTATTCCTGACGTAAACTGTGCAATATGGATAACTGAATGTGGATTGCAATTACTATTTGACATATTACAGATAGATAAATCTTTACCATTGGGGGCATATATTCACGAGATTTAAGTTCCTGATCTAGATTACGAGTTCCAAATTCACCGATCTTCAACTGACGAAAGCCTTTTGTAAGAAACAAGTTTCGTGGCTTTATATTATAATGGACAATATCCTTTTCATGTAAATATGCAAGACCCTGCAAAAAAGAAATAACATAATATAGTCCAATTATTCCTAGGAAACATATGGAAAATTGAGCTTACCTTCGCACACTGATGCATCCAATTGAGGGCAGTATCTCTGCTATACTTTTCTACTCCCGTTCCATGAATTTGTTCATGCAGTGATCCACAGTCCGCGTACTCCATTAATAAATAATAATGATAATCAATTTGTTTTGTCTTACCATACAAATTTAAGATATTCTCATGATTGATGTTTCCAAAAAGGGACACAGTTCTAAAATCATAAATTTCAGAATAATAAAATTTTTTTATCGCAATCGTTTTATTATTCCATTCAGCTTTGTTCACAGCAGAATCACAGTCATTTCCGAGCACCTGTAAAGTGTCAATTAAGAAAAGACGTTAAATTTTATATTAAAAGGTGTCTTGAGGGTTTGTTTCTTTCAGTTGTATATCAGAATATTTGACATGTTGCAAATCTAGATCCCTGTCCGATCGTTAACAGCTCTCTTGACTGACTAACCTGATCGGAGTTACATATATTCACAGTTATATAAGTTTTCATTAAATGTTATCAAAATGGTCGCAAAAACCTTTTTTTCAACTTGCAGCTGTTGTAAGTCCCTGATGTCATTTCTATTTTTAGCCTAATCGTTAAATTGATATCAACTGATTATCTATAAGTTTCTATTATATGATTGCCAGACTCAATAATAATTAGATGTTTGTTCTAAGTGGTTAGTTTTACGTTTTTCCCGATCTTAAGTTCCACATTAATTAAGAAAATATACTCTTCTTGATTAATTTATTGTTTAATTTTAAGTGCGATTCATAATGAACTTCTCCCATTACTAAACTCTTTTAGAGATGTTTCAACTCCAAAAGAACAGTCTTTCAAAATAAGTAAGTATATACATATGTGTATTATTTATGGTTTGAATTGCCGCTGGTGATTCATGTTCCTGCGATTCTCATTGAAATACTTCGAATGGCAGACATTTTTCGTGCTATAAATAATATAAGTTGCATTTTTGGTTTTTATCCAGTTAAAGTTTAATGAAATGTCCTTAAACTTTTATCACATATCAAACGATTGCCTGATTCGATAAAAACTAGATTTTTTTCGGTTTCGATTTCTATTTCAAAATTGTACATTTTCTGTAATTACAAGTTTCAATCGACATTGTTTAAATTTCTAAGCGAATCTCTGATATTAAAAGGTCTCTTGAGGCTTTACCTCTTTCACTCGTATATCACGATAATTCACTTCCCACTCCCACTCCATGTCCGATCGTTAAGAGCTCTTTCGACTGACTAATCTGAAAGGAAGTAACGAATATGTATACACAACAATAACGACTGGTTGTTTGTTTTTTTATTGCTATAAAAATTTTGATAGCGTGTTATCTCATTTTTTTGCACTCATTTGCTGCACTGGGGATTCATAATTGTTATTCACATTTCTATGCTTCTGCATTGAGGGAGAGAGAGGGTTCTTAATTTATTAAGTGATTCAGAATACAAACAGACTTCTTTCTCTCTCTTACGCACACATTCCTCTCTCTCTCTCTCTCTCTCTGTCATACTTTCACTGTTGTCGCTACCTTGTTATTGTAAGATTGTATTTAATGATTGCCGAATTCGATAACAGTTTGATTTCTTATGGTTGAGCTTATATAAAATATATATATATCTTTTAAAACAAATGAATTAGGCAAATTCTAACACATAGATTCATTATGAACTTATCCCTAGACTAATTTCCTTTATGAACATGTTTTTAATCAAACTGAACTTGTTTTAAAGCAATATTTGGATTTTTGTGCGATTTTTGTTCGATTCGATTAGAATCCTAGGGACGTCAGATGTACAGTAAGACAATTCCAGTGATGACAGATATGCAACAATGTGTTTCGACGGCGATTCCCTATGAAAAACTAGAGATGGCAGTTACTGAAGTATTTTAAAACTTAATTTTCCAGCCAAAAACAATGTAATTTGAATTTTTTCAAAGATGCATCTTTTAATGTAATTTAATTGAGATAATTAAAATGTTGACCGCAAATTAAACGATTACCGGACTCGATATCATTTTGATTTCTAGTGTGATTGTTAATGGAGTACAATTGAATTGCTCCAGGATACAATTCGGTTTTTTTTCAGCTGAATTTATGTTTAAAGAAAGGTCATTCAATCCAACTTAATTGAGATAATTACCATGTTTCGAGTTTCGTTGGATCGCTTTTCGATAATAGCAATTCGATTGCTCGGCTCAGGCAACAAATGACTTTTGGTGCCTCACTTGCCCCATTTGTTGCTGCCACAAATGTTATGCCAAATTGCGGCTACCGTTTGGCAACTCGACTCGTTGGCCGAGTTACTTTTTGGTATCGCTGTTTAATCTCTTCCTGGCAGCTGGCTGCTACTCGTGTTGCCAAAAATCGCTTTGGCAGCGCTTATGTTTGGGCTCATCATCATCATCATCATCATCATTGTCTTGGCTGTGATTATCATCAAGTGTAGCTGCGGCAGCAGCCGGAGGCAACTCGTTCCCTTTTGGTGATTCATTCGGCAAAGGACTTCAAACAGATGCGGCGATCGCTTCTAATTTGCATAAACATTCCTTTTAACATTTATCCCAAAAACGTTTTCGTTGTCGTTTCTGCAACTTTTGTCTCTCTGTCTTCCTGTCTTTCTGTCTGTTTGACTTTTCGCTGCTGCTCAAAAAGTCGTCATAATCGTCGACATTTTGTGGCTGAGGCCACAAATCCACAATTTTTATCCCTGCCGATTTCATTTCATTTCTTGATTCCAAAACCATTTAAGCACAAAATAACCGCTTTTGACAACACCAGCAATATAAACAACAACAGCAAGAACAACAACAACAACAACGGTCGCAACAACAGTAGCCAGAAATTGATGCTAATCTTGGCCAGGCAGCAGCTAAAAATGTGGTCGCCATTTCCAGTTTACATTTTGAATATCCTGTAAATCAATCAGAAGTCTGTATGAGGTGTATTGGCTATGAGAAAAGCTAAAATATATTATAATTCTTTTATTTTAAATTTAATTGTTTTCCTTATAACTTAGCATTCGTAATAAAGCTTTTAATTTATTAAAAATATTTTTTGCTTTAAATGTTTTTAATTTTTTTATTTTAATTTATTTTATTTTATTTTGATTTCCAGTGCTACAAGCTAAGACTTATTATTATAACAAACATCGGTTTATTAAATATTATTAAAATTAAACAATAAATATTTTTTTTTTTTTTTTTTTATGAATCGATTTTGTTTTTAAAGAGTAATAACTTTAAATATAGTATTTGTCTTTTGTATATTTTACGCATTTCAATTGTATTTTATCAAAAGAATGTACGACAAAAATAAAAATTTTTATATTTCTAATAATTATTTGAATTATTCTGCTTACTTTTGCAATGCCTTAAATAAAGGGTATGCTCTAGTCTATCAGCGGCAAGTTGATTACATTTGTTGTCTCCTTGTTGGAGCACATAAAACAAGTGCTCGAAGCTAAAGCAAATAAATGGAGTTGTCGTTATTCGCTTTTTGCATTCGTCCTTTGCCTGAAATATCGTTGAACTTGTTGCCGTTATCAGCAAAATATGAGAAGCTGTTGGAATGCGAAAAAAACAACTCAATTTTTCGAGTTGTGTGAAACCGTTGGAAGTATCAGCTATATAAGACTTGAGAACTAAATTGTATTCTATGTTAGCTAAACCAAATTGTCAGTTGCATATTGAAACTCCTCCTTAAACTAACACCCATTAATGGCAATTTGCTGGCAGTCTATCAACAATAGAGACAGTTGGAGAGGAGCAGGAATGGAGAGAGAGAGAGAGAGAGGGGAAGACTAGTTTCACAGTTGGGAGTTGCATTTCCCACTGTCAGTTGTTTAGCCTGTGACAGGTATTCCAACCTCCACCTCTACCTCTAACTCTACCAATGCCATTTGAGTCGACCTAAATTGGAGCCTGCAAACAAGTCGCAATACTACAAAACTGCTCAAATTAAACTTTGCATTCAAATTGCATTTCTATTTGTTTGGCAGTTTCGAAAGGAACTGCCCCAGTCCCAGTTGTCGAATCGTAGTACTTTCCCACTCTAAACAATAATTGCAGAATGTACTCGTAATGCGGAATTAACATACAAAGTATTTAGAGATGGAATTTTTGAGAAACTTCAAAACTGTCAAATTGCAAAAAATGATTAGTAAAATACATGTTAAAAATATTAAATTAAACTTAATTAATTTTTAAAAAGTTAAAATCCTTATGACATATATCTTAATTGCTTAAAACTAGCATAAAGCTTCTTTAATCAGGTTCAAAAATTCTTAAGATAAGAGAGAAGAACTCCATAAAACTAAATTATTTAAATAATTTCACAAAACAAATAAATTCCTTCAAAAAACTGGGAATTTCATTATTTTATACTTAATACTATTATCTTTCGTATTAATTAAATTCTTTATTTATTGAGTTTTTTAAAATCTTAAAATTAAGTTTTTGTTTGAATAAACGATGTTGATATCTACTGGTCAAAATAATAAGTACACTCTTTTTTTTTGACTATAACGGCTATTGTAAGTCAAGTCTTAATATTTAAAAAATAAATTTGGAAAGGTCGTTTAAATTCCGTTTGAATGATGCAAAACTTTCCTTAACCCTTCAAATACACATTGAAAATTTCGAATATATGTAAATTTATGTAAATAAATTATGTAAATGTCTACTTTTGATACTTTTTTCCTCGAATTGTATTAAAAAGTGTTTGATGCAAAAAAATTCTTTAAACAATTCTAAGAATTTTAAAATAAAAATAAAAATTTTAAGAAATCTTTTCCCTAGTATTTTTAATAATTTTTTGAAAGTTGCTTTAAAGGCACTTATTCGTCATTTTCATATTTACAATAAGTGCCTTTAAAGCAATTTTTAAAAAATCATTAAAAAATACTAGCGAAGAGATTTTTAAAAATTTTTTTTTTGCTGACACTACAAGAATTTTGCTGCATCAAAACATTTTTATTAAAAATCAAAAGTAAACATTTACATAAATTCGAAGTTTTCAATGGGTTAAGGAAAGTTTTGCATCATTCAAACGGAATTTAAATAACCTATCCAAATTTTACAATAGCTAAGTATTATAGTAAAAAAAAAGGAATTATTTTTATTTTAGCCAGTACTGTATATCCTTTTGCTGCAATCAAAAGCTATTTTATTTTGTAAATCGTGTCACGACACGCGCTCATCGCTAGTGTCAGCTCAACAGACGCCCAAACAACTCAATTAAAAATGCTGGAAAATGGCATTTAGAGTGGTCACAAAAGGGTTTTAGTTTTTTTTGTTTTGTTTTGAGAGGAGCAACTTTTAATCGCAGGTCGTTAAGAGTGCAGGCAATAACAACGGCAATTACAACAGCAACAACAACAGCAACAGCAACAACGACAGCAGCAAGAAGAAGAGGCAGAAGCAGAAGAAGAAGAGAAGCTGGCATGTTAGCCTGGCCAACAAACTGTCGCCTTTGATTGGCGTTTGAGCTGCGCGTGCGCATGTCTTTCGAGCTAAACAATTAATTTGAATAATTAGCAGCTAACGACACGGCCAACACTGTGAAGATGGAGAATATGAAGAGTGTAGCGAAGAGGTGAATGAGAGGGGAGAGAGAGACAGAGACAGAGACAGACAGACTGAGCTTGGAGACATCGCGTCGTCGATTGTCACGCCATTGCCAGAAGTTGGAGGCAACTCAAAGGCATATAAAAAATGCATTTGGCACTTGAGAATTTATGTCTCCATGTGTGTATAGAAATGTGTGTGTGTGTGTGTGTTGAGTGTGTGTTGCGTGTGTGTGTGTTGAGTGTGTGTTGCAGACTGGAGGCGAGTATGTCACGCAAAATGATGAATTACTCGCCGGGGACGCGCGTCAACCTTTGATGAGAGACGACAGCGTGAAATTAGACAAAAGGATATGGGCCAGAGGGAGTTGGGCTAAAGTTACCTGTGCCTCCTCAACACACACACACACACACACATACATATAAACATTTTATGCTGCCCTGTAGCTGAAGGGAGCAGAGGTTTTTATGTTTGTGAGAATGTTAATAAATGTAAACTACCAAATTATGGAGAATATCAAGAGTTAGGATAATTTAATTTGCTGACAATATTCATAATCAATGAATGAATGAATCAATGAAATTTGGTACAGGTCAAGCTTATGCGGACCGGATGACTATATCATAGTACTCTCAATAAAAATCGGTCATTAATCAACCTTTAGCATGAGAAATTTGATATCTTATCATAGAAGGCTATAGACCAGCTATCGGCACGGCCCTATCTCGATCTCATAGGAAATTTTCGTGGCGACTCCGCTCATGTACACTCACGTACGACACACTAGTACGATTTGCTTCTGTAAACGTCGCTGTTATTCCGCTGTTAGGCGAACAAAAATGCAATGCAAACATATGACAGTGTTGGTGCCGACCACTGCTATAGACTCTGTAGCAGGGGTGCTCAGCTTTTGCTCATTCCATTGATTTTCAGCCTCATTTGTTTTTGTAATTCCTCAAAGCATAGGAAACAAAATCTCGTATACATGCACGGCGCCGAGTATACAAAATACCAACACATACAAACATTTGCGTATGTATGCAATACGCAGCACAAAATTCGGTTTTATTGTCTTCTTTGATTGGTGCTTTCGATCACAAGAGAGCAGAGAGCAAGAGAGCAAGAAAAATTTCAATGTGATTTTGTTGTTGTCTTCTCTTGTTTTCTTCTTGTATTGATGCGTTTGCTTATAAGTATTGGTGCAAACTCATTCGTATGCTGGCTTTGGGCACCCCTGATATAGAGAGATTGCTTTGACTGTTAACTATACAGAATTATGTTAATTATATTGAATTATGTAGTTAAATTTAATTAACAGCAATATATATATTTTAGATGTTGTTAGTTTACTATTTTAGCAAACACTAAATTAGTAAGAAATTTGGTTTAATTGTATTTCAACTTCTTTTTGAATCAATTGAAATTTTAGTTGATAATTTTTACTACAGTTTAGAATTACCTAAAAAAACAAGATTTCAGCGAATTGTTACCATTAAGTATTTTTATTTATTAATTATGTCTCGATTTTGATACGGTTTTTGTTATTTAAATTAACATTAGAAATATATAATTTACCTTTTATTTGTACAGTTTAATATTAAATTTTTAATAATTATTTTATATCATATTAAGTTCATAATTGTATTTTTATTCTTCTAAGAACCTTTGTTCAACTACGTTTAGTTGGCATTAAATTTATGTTTTTAATCAATGGTGTTGGAATCGAATGGCTGCGAGAATACATATACCGGGTATTTAACAGTCGAGCATACCAACTGTAGTGTTGTTTTTTTTGATGTGTGTGTGATGTCGAGTCAACAACGACAACGACAACGCGCCTTGACTTAATGAAGATGACGAGGAAACATGGCCAAGTCATGGGCGTGTTTTAATCCTTGCGCCTAGACGCAATGCCGCCTTTGTTAACTGTTGTTGTTGTTGCTGTTGTTTCAGTCATTGTTGTTGTTGTTGCTGTTGTTGTTGCTGTTGTCGTTGTTGCTGTTGTCGCGGCGCACACGAGGCGTTAATTTATTACAAATTATTATGATTCCTTGTTGCTTTCTGATGTTTTTCCGTGCGTTTTTTTTAACGCTGTCATAACTGCCGGCAGCAATGGCAGGAAATGCAATTGCAACAACAACAAGAGCAACAACAACAACTACAGCAACAACAACAACAGTAAGTCTCGTTGAAGACGTCTAGACAAATGCACTTCAAAGGTTAACATGATAAATGTCGTTTGTTGCATGTGACGCGACAACTTTCCAGTTGTTGCTGTCGTTGTTGTTGTTGTTGTTGCCGCTTGTTGCAACTGTTGTTGCAGCTGCAGTTGTTACAACACACTTGGCGTGGCAAATGGCAAAATGTCGCCTCAATGCAGTTGAGGTTTCTATTTTTTCTACTTTTTTTTTGCTCCTATGGCAATTATTAAGCTAAGCAAGTCAACAAATTAATCACAAGACGTGAGTAATTAAAGTTGGCAAGGAAAAGGATGATGAACAATCAGGACGAAAGCTAAAAAACAGACAGAAAAATATGCAACAAATGGTAGAAAACTAAATGACTAGTTAAAGTAATGAGAGTAGAAGGAGCTGACAACTGACTAAGATCAAAAGTCATTATAAAATCCATCAAAATTAATAATTAATTTCAAATTTGCTGAGGCTCTTAAACGAACAGGACAAAAGTTATCGGTCTCAAATATGCCTGTTACAAATTATCAATAAAGCATTTAAATATGCTACTCAAAGGCAAAACATATGATAGATTAAATGAAGACTAAAGAGTTGAATGTGTTTTAAAACTATAATAAAAACGTTGCAAAATTTCAGAAAATTAAAAAAAATAATATGATAAAATTTAGCTAGAAATAAAGAAGGATGTAAAACAAATTGGTGTAAATATTTTACAAAATTCAGAAATTTAATTAAGCTGAAAATTTGATATTATGGATTTCCTTCAAACTTGCTTAAAACAATCTACAACAGCTGAAAAAAAAACAACTGAAAAAGGCTATGAACAATTATCGTTAAATTTATCATTTTTATTCTATGCTGAATTTCGTCAGTTTTTAAAAGGTATGATTAGATTAGATTAGATTGAATTTGATTAGATTAAATTAAATTAGATTCGATAAAATTAATTAAGATTAGATTGGTAAGATATTATCTACCCAAAGCTGAAACAAATTTTCCCAGGCTGACAAAAAGTAGCAAAAAGAAGAAACTCAACTCGGGCATTGCAATGTTCTATTAACTATTATAACTACATGTTCCTCTAATTGTTGCCGTTTGTAGAACAACAGCAACAGCAACAAACTGAAAGAAGGCAAAAAAAATGTATATAAACTTGTCCAATGCCATTTTGACAACTGCAGAGTTAGATAGAAGGAGGAAAAGAGAAGGGGAGACAAGCTTCATCTTTATTCAGAGACTGCACTCATATGTGCAACAACGGCAATCACAGGCCAAAACCACAACCGCAACAACAACAACAGCAACCTCAACATCAACAACAACAACATAGTTGTTGTCTATAGGCCGACTGGCAAACACTAACAAGCGACTTTAGCCAAATTAAGTTGTCCAGTTTGCGGTGTACGCACAGCGGGTTGCAAATAACAATCTCCTGTTTACAGCAGCAACAACCAACAACAACCAACAACAACCTCCGACAACAACAACCAACAGCAATCAAAATTGCAATGCAGCAACATACAGACAACAATAACAACAACTGCAACAACATACAAAAAAATGGCATCGACCTAAAAAACGCGTTCAACTCATTTTTCTTCCTCGCCCCCAGCCCCTACCCCTGCCTCTTCCCCTCCCCATCATTGCCCCCCCTCATCGGGACAGCTACCTAGGCACCTATGTGCATTACTTATATAAATTGTCAATATTTGACACATTTACGTGCCAACAAAAATACAACAAAAATCACAAAAATATACGTCGGCAAATTTGAAAAATTTATCAGCTGCCCAACACATTTGCAATGGGGTATATTGATGCAAAAATACCCTAATAAAAGAGTTGAAAAATTTCAGAAAATTAAAAAAAAAACACAAAATTTCATAATAATAAAGAAAAAAGTAACAAAAACTGGTTTAAATATTTCATAAAAATATGAAATGTAATTAAATAGTAACAGTAAAAATTGGTGTAAATATTTTATGGAAATCAGAAATTTTATTATACAGTAACAATAAAAATTGGTTTAAATATTTTATGGAAATCAGAAATTTAAGTAAACAGTAACAGTAAAAATTGGTGTGAATATTTTATGGAAATCAGAAAATAAATTAAACAGAATGTTAGATATTGGAACTTAGATATGGAATTCTTTTGAACTCAGAAGTCAACTCAATTATCAACCTTTAAGTTGTAGCTATGGTTTTAAAAAAAAAAAAAAAAAAAAATTTAATAAAAATATAAGAGTTGATTTGTAGAAAATTAGTATACCTTAAATATTATAACAATAAAGATTTCGTACTAATAATTTCTTGAATCCATTAAAAGCCAAGAGCTAGATCAGAGAATATTTAGAATTTTTATAGTACACTTAAGCTTGTTAAAACTGACAAATAAGACTATTTTCAAATTGTAAAAATCTAAATATTTATATTTATGTTAAACATACCATAAATACACATTTTATATTTTTCACAATTACATCATTAACAGTTTTGTACATAAAATTAAACACTTCGATTTTCAACACTTCCAAATTCACAAAGCTAAAGTACCCTGAGAAAACCATAAGAAACCAATTAAAATTATTACAGAAAAAAACATAAATTAACTTAATTTTAGCAAGACACAAATATTTTTTAGCACATTACGTAAGTGCAACTTATTGTTGTTGTTGCTGTTGTTGATGTTGCTTCTGCGCACGCGCATCGCTGACGACGAGGACGGCGGCAACTGTTGCCGCTGTGCTGGCTGTTGTTGCTGCCCGACGGCTGTTGCTATTGCCGACAGTTGGACAGCAAAAATTATTAACTAAAAACACAAAAATTGCAAAAAGATTGCTGCGAAATTGACATTTGCTCGTTAATGTGGCACAGGCCACTTGGTCTTGGTTGCTGCCCCGTCCAAGTGGCAAGTTGTCTGTCCGTGTGGCCAATTGTCCAGTTGCTCAGTTCAGTTGACCAGCCTCGTTTGCTTTGTTGCCGCCGTCGCATGCGACTGCCAATAATTTAGAGCTTTTAATAAAAATGTTGCTGCAACTGCAACTGCAACAACAGCGGCAACTGCAACACCAACCAGCAACCAGCAACATTGGCGGCATATTTCATCCGGCGATTGTAACAAGATTTATATCATAATTTATTTATTAATTTCATTAAGTAAATTTTGTTTGATGAATGACGTTGTCTTCCATATTTTTATTTTTTCTTTTATTTTTTCATTATTTTGGCAACTGTTGCCGCCGGCGACTGCCGAAATTTCGATTATTGTGGCTGCAACAAGCGAGCCAATAAATTATCGCAAAATTACATTAACAACAGACAGAGTGTTTAATGGGAGTTTGCGAGTCCATATGCAAAGCAATCGGGAAGTCGTGCCCCCTTAAAAGATACTCGTAAATCTGGAAACTTTTATTGATGAAATGATTCATTTATAGTATGTTGAAGATATACATAATAAAGAGATTTCCGTATTTCAGATTCGCTTTAGCTTTTAGCCTAATTCATTTCAATACTAATTATTTGATTAGTAGCAATAAAAAAGACAGAAAGAACTTTTTTTGATTGGGAGGAGAAGAAATTGCAGATTTATTTTTGGATAGAAAATATGTTTTGTTTTTAATGTCAGTTTCTAGTGTTTTAATCAAAATGTTGTTAACAAAAACATACAAATTTTCTATTTATAGATGGAATCACTTAAATTCATTGCACAAAATATTTCTATTGCTTTTAAATATTCACACAATTTTTAAATTATAATTCGTATTTTTTAATTTATCATAAATCAATTTGAAGTTAGTCAACAGTTTAGAGTAGAAATTGAAGATTTTTTTGGATAGAAAACATAATGTTTTAAACTATCAGTTTCTGGTGTTTTAATCTAATTTTACTTACAAAAACAGAATGAATAGCTTAATATATATATATAATATAAATATTCATATAAATTTTAATTTTTCGATTGATTCCATTTCAATCCTTTGTAGTTGTTAAATTATCTTGATTCAAATTTATTTTTGTATAGAAAATTTAATGTTTTTTTAACCATTAGTTTCTAGCGTTTTAATCTAATTTTTCTTACAAAAACAGAATGAAAAACATAAATTTATTGCGCAAAATATTTATTAATATTTTTCTTTTTAATATTCACAAATTTTTCTGCCATTGCAATTATAGTATCGTAATCGTATTATTTAATTTATCTACTTCATTCACATCAATTTTAATTCTTCGATTGATTCATTTTGCCTTCCTTTGTAGTTGTTAATTTATCTGCATTTATTTTGGCCAATTTGAAATTGAATTTATTCATTGGCCAGCCGAAAGCGCCTTTTGTCTGTTGCGTCATGCAGCATTGTGCATTATTAAATAACAATAAATATTAAAATTAATAACAGTTTGAATAATAATTTTCAATTTGACCGAAAACATAAAACAATGATTAAAAATGCATTTAAATTGATATTCGATAATAAAACTGAATGCAGTCGTTTATAAATTTGGCAAAAACAAAAACAATCATAAAACAGTAAAGAGTCAACAACTAAAACTAATCGAACAGTTTAATGTTGAATGCTTAAAGTTTGCGCCATCAGTGCAACAACAAAAACAACAATAACAACAACAACAACACTAGCAACAAAAATCAAAAGCCCACAAAACTGACGACTAAAATCAATTGCGATGTTAAACTTTAAGACCCCATCAGAAGATGGAGAGGGAGGAGGAGTAGGAGGAGGTGGGGAGGGGATCTTTGGGGCCAGCTTTGTTTTGGCTGTCGTCTGGCTACCAAAAATTGAAGGTTTCAGCTGGCCAACAACAACAACAACAACAACAAATGGCAATCGACCGTTGCCAAATTCAATGGATTTTACTTTTCGCTTTTCAAAAACTCAACGCTGGTTGCTGTCGTGACCAATTAGTGAATCGACCCGAGGGGCAGAAGGGGGGGGGCATGGTCGGTGGGAGGGGGAGGTTAGGCAGTTGCACAGGCGCACGTCACAGCCAGGCACTTGCACCACTTGGTTGCAACTGGGAATAGAGACAGCAAATAGTGGAGCCACAAATTTGCAAGACTCTCAAGTTGCAAGTCGCGCCGCGCACTTTACATTCAAATATTTTGTGACACAAAACGTTTGTTATTGTTGCTGTTGCTGTTGTTGCTTTACCTCTGAGTGGGCTTTCGACTTTTCGGAATATTTGCTTAAGCCTTTTGTCTGTGTCAAATTGTTCGGGGCGTGTTTTTCATGCAACGCCCATGGACGCTAGCCCGAAAATTTTATAGTTTTCCAACGCTTTATAAACTTCTATGTAATGCAAGTCATCTATAGGTGAAAATACCCCATAAGACAAATTAGAGTATTGAGCAAAAAGATTGTGTGAATAATAATCTTTGAATAACTTTTTTTGACTGTGGTATCCTGGAGAC